>CAUYQU010073829.1:0-58358 GCA_963574635.1 Cheracebus regulus | reverse complement strand
TTTTGCAGTTTCTTTCTCCTTTTCTCTCTTTTTCTAAAATCTCTTCCTCTTTCTTTCTCTTTCATTTTTTCTTTCTTTTGCTGTTTCTTTCTTTCTCCTTTTCTCTCTTTTTCTAAAATCTCTTCCTCTTCCTTTCTCTTTTAAAAAAAAAAAAAAAAAAAAAACCTAGGTCTCATTCTCTGGCTCTGGGTCTCTTCTTCAGGCTCTTGAACCTGGTGCCAACCCCACTGGAGTTAACAGGGGTTTGGCATACCAACCTTCTTCCATGGATCACAAACATTATTAATGGCATCTACAATGATGAATCTTTTCCAGAAGGTTTTCAATTTTCTTTGCCTGTCTCTGTCAGAGGAATCACTATCTATGGCAGCCATAACTTTACAAAATATATTTCTTAAGTGATAAGACTTGTAAGTCAAAATTATTCTTTGATCCAAGGGCTGCAAAAATGGATATTGTGATGGCAGGCATGAAAACAACATTAACCTCCTTGTGGCCAGGTGCAGTGGTTCACGCCTATAATCCCAGCACTTTGGGAGGCCAAGGCAAGTGAATCACTTCAGGTCAGGAGTTCAAGACCAGCCTGGCCAACATGACGAAACTCTGTCTCCACTAAAAATATAAAAAGTTAGCCAAGTGTGGTGGTGCACACCTGTAATCCCAGCTACTTGGGAGGCTGAGGCAGGAGAATTGCTTGAACCCCGTAGGCGGAGGTTGCAGTAAGCTGAGATCACTGCACTCCAGCCTGGGTGACAGAGTGAGACCTTAAAAAAAAAGAGAGAGAGAGAAAACAACATTAACCTTCTTGTACATCTCCATCAGAGCTGTTGGGTGACCGGGTACATTGTCAATGAGCAGTAATATTTTGAAAGAAAACTTTTTTCTGAGCAGTAGGTCTCAATAGTGGGCTTAAAATAGTCAGTACACCATGCTATAAACAGACGTGCTGTCACCCAGGCTTTGTTGTTTCACTGAGACAGCGCACACAGAGTAGATTTAGCATAATTCTTAAGGGCCTTAACATTTTCAGAATGGCAAATGAGCACTGGCTTCAACTCCAAGTCAACGACTGCAATGACTCAGCTGCATTATCCCCTAACAAGAGATTCAACTTGTCCTTCGAAGCCAGGCACTGACTTTGGCTCTCTGGCTATCAACGTCCTAGATGGTGTCTTCTTCCAGTAGAAGGCTGTTTTATCTCCATTGAAAATCTATTATTTAGTGTAGTCACCTTCATCAATTACCTTGGCAAGATCTGGGTAACTTGCTGCAGCTTCCCCATCAGCACTTGCTGCTTCACCTTGTGCTTTTATGTTATGGAGACAGCTTCTTTCCTTAAACCTCATGACCATCTTCTGCTAGTTCCAAACTTTTTTTTCTGCAGCTCCCTCACCTCTCAGCCTTCATAAAATTGGAGAGTTAGGGGACTTTTTCTGGATTAAGCTTTGGCTTAAGAGAATGTGCGTTTCATTGTCTTATCATTTGTGTGTTCACCAGGGTAGCACTTTTTGCTTCCTTTAAGAACTTTTCCTCTGCATTCACATCTTGGCTGTTTGGTGCAAGAGGCCTAGCTCTCAGCCTATCCAGACTTTCAACATGCCTTCCCTCACTAGGCTTAATCATTTCTAGCTTTTGATTTAAAGTGAGGGACATGTAATTCTTCACTTGAGCACTCAGATTAGGGGCCATAAGGTTATGAGTTACTTCATTTCAAAACTGTCATGTCTCAAGAAATAGGAAGGCCTGAGGAGAGGGTAAAAGACAGAAACTGCTGGGTTGGTGGAGCAGTCAGCACACACACAATATTTGTTAACTTTGCTATCTTATGTGGGCATGGTTTGTAGCATGCCAAAATAATTACAATAGTAACATCAAAGATCACCCATCACAGATCACCATAAGAGATATAATAACAATGAAAAAGTTTGAAATATTGCCAAGAATTCCCAATATGCAACACAGAGATGCTGCTGGAAAAATTGTGCCAACAGACTTGCTTGATAGAGGGTTGCCACAAATCTTCAATTTGTTTAAAAAAAAAAAAGAGCTGTATCTGTGAAGCACAATAAAAGAAAGTATGTGCATACTACACTCTGTATAGGTGCTGGGGGCACAGTGTGAATCTGACAGACATAGTCATTGCTTTCTGGAAGCTTCATCTAGTTGAGGAGACAGACAATAAATGATTCAGCGAACACTTAATACACAATTTGCCTGGAGTAAGAAAGGGCCCAGAATCTGAGACTAGCTTGGTCTGGGGACATCCTTACGGACATGGCAATTTTTTTGTGTGTGTGTGAGACAGGGTCTCACTCTGTTGCCCAGCCTAGAGTATAGTGCTACGATCATGGTTCACTGCAGTCTCAACCTCCTTGGGCTCAGGTGATTCTCTCACCTCAGCCTTCAAAGTAGCTGAGGTCACAGGCACACACCACCACACCTGGCTAATTTTCGTATTTTTTTGTAGAGATGGGATCTCTGTTGCCAGGGCTGTTCTTGAACTGCTGGTCTTAAATCATCCTCCTACCTCAGCCTCCCAAAATACTGGGATTACAGGCATAAGCCACGATGCCTAGCCAAGGAAATGACATTTAAACTGAAGGACAAGTAAGGTCGAGTGAAGTGGAAAGAGAAGCAGCCGAAGTACATACCGGGTAGAGGAAAGAGCTCCAAGCAAGACAGTATCTACTCCACCAGGACACAGATCCACTGGCGTATATATGTTTAATTCTAGCAGCAAATAATATTGAATTTGGTGCTTTCTCTACCATAAGTGTTCATAGCCTTACTTCTGAGTGACTAGAGAACAAAACAAGACTACCACAAAGAAACAAGATGTATTGAAATAAAAGATGGCTAATCATACGTAGAATAAGAAGTCTTGGTGCTGAAAATAAGCCTGCATAAAATAAACCTGGATACATTTGGCATCCCCAAATGTAAGCATCCATAATCTGAACCACTGGCAGAAACCTGTCCACTAGCCTAGGACACTGCCATCAAGCAATTCACACACACATGCACATGAGCACCCATGCACACCCCACATCAGAAGGAAAAAAAAAAAACAACCCTTGCAAATAAAAAAAAAAGCCCTTTGAATTGGCTTTTAAAATGGCAGAGGATCATTGCTAGTTTTTCTTGATTAAGGTAGATCAGAGTTTTCCATTAATCCCAAGGAATAACAGGTACATTCCCTTAATTGTATTTAAAAAGACGAGTAAGGTGATCTGACATAATGGCAATTTATTTCCTTCATTTAACACAACAAAATTACAGGATACTGCATGAGCAATCTACCTGGCAGCTAGGACTTTTGATCCACATGAACAAACACAGAAGGTGGATCCAGTCACATGTGCCTATGACAGGAAAGTGACGAAATGGCACAAGAAAGGAGGTAGCCTTCCTAGAAATTTTCACTCACAAGCAAGTGAAGGAAGGGAATTAGATTAGGGAAAATAGCTCCATAAAAAGAGACTGCTTAAGGGGCAGCACAGACAAGCGTGATGGTCTTTCCACCAGGTCATTCTTCCAACAGAACATGTCAGAAGAAGTTACCAGAAAATGTGAGACATTTGGTTATATAGTACCAGTATTATAGTTGTCAAATAATGAGCTCCAATTATTTTCCAGAGAATAAGCTAAGTGCTTATGTATTCTCTCTTAATACTCGCCATCACCTCTGAGCATGATTTAATTCATTTCATTTCACAGATGAGAATCTGAGGCTTAGAACGGTTAAATATTAATAACAGTAATGTGCATATTTCCACATGTAGCACTTTTTCTATCACTTTTTTCTAAGCACTTTTTTTCACAGTCTCTCACACCAAATATAGCCTGGATTTCGCATAACTGTCGCAAACTTGGACCTGTGGCCACTCACAACTAGTGAACCTGGTGAAACCTTCCTAGTATCCTGTTTTCCTACTATGTAAACTGATATCCCCTGATAGTGGCTGGTTCTGAATTTCTATAGTTCTACATCGGGGCTCAGAGGTGACAACTGGATTGAAGAGGGTAACTTAAAGTTGCATTTTTACTTAGATCTTAAGCTACATTATTTGAGAAGTTTTAAAAGGGGCTAATAGAGATTCCAACTCTCTTTCCTCCTGCCCAGCTCCAAGACAGCTCTTGGTAATGCACTCAACTACCGACATTGAAAGCAATTCTCTTAGGAGTACAGAGGTGGCACCAGCCTCCAGACTGTTGTTCTCAATAATGGTATTAGAATAACAGGTTCTGCTGAATCTTGGTACTTTAATATCTTTTTACTACTTTATTAGGCCTGCAACTTTAACTTAGAATAAAATCTGGTCTCCAAAACCATATATATTCAAGAGAAAAACTGTTAGCATAATTTTTCTTGGTCTATACTCCTGAACTTCATTTCCAACCTGGGATTGTAAATTCTTTGGAATCTAATAAGATTTTATGAGAATTTTCTTATTAACAAACCATTGCTGGGCAGATAGCCTGAAAAACAGGACTTGCATTTTACAATTGGCATAAATGTCAAATGGTGCTCTGGTAAATATTTCAGTGTCTTATGTCCATCTGTGACACACTTTGGGCCTCTGAATCTGGGTCTGGGGTATAATGGGGTATGACTTATCTTCTGAAATTGGGAAACTAGAACATAAACTTAACATAACATATGGAAGGTGCAACATAAAGTGGGCTTTTCCTAAATGTTTAGATGACCTGAGAATTAAGATGGAGTCTCTCGATAAAATCACCTTCATTGCTGTTAAGTTTCTTTTTTGGGGGGGGATGGAGTTTCGCTCTTGTTGACCAGGCTGGAGTGCAATGGTGCGATCTCGGCTCCCTGCAACCTCTGCCTCCCACGTTCAAACAATTCTCCTGCCTCAGCCTCCCGAGTAGCTGGAATTACAGGCATGTGCCACCACACCCTGCTAATTTTGTGTTTTTAGTAGAGACAGGGTTTCTCCATGTTGGCCAGGCTGGTCTTGAACTCCCGCCTCAGGTGATCGGCCTGCCTTGGCCTCCCAAAGCGCTGGGTTTATAGGTGTGAGCCACCACACCTGGCCAATTGCTGTTAAGCTTCTACTAAGTGAAAAATATGGTCAAGGTGCCTGGAGCCACTTGGAGAATTTCCGTAACAACAAATTAAAGTTGCTCTTGGAGACATACAGATGTTAATGGAAATGGATATTCAATTCAAACTCAGCCTATAATCTTCTAATAAATAATATCTAAGAGTTATCAGTTGGGAGACTCTAAGCAAATACTTAATCGTGTTTGGTTCCTGTGATTGGAGGAGTCAGCTTTTTTAGCTCCATCAATTTTAGCTCTGGAAACAGGCACACAATTTTTAAGTCTTTTAGTTTTATATAGCAAGTAAATTACATCTTATATTGTACCTCACTATACAGAAACTTTGGTTATACACAGGTTACATCATGTTCCTCTTGTACACAGTGACACATATGGCAATTTCTACTTATGTAACACAGAATGCCTGGGGAACAGTTGTATTCATTTACTCAAATAGTTACAGAGAATCCAATGAGTACAAGACAAACATTAAATGATGTGATCCTTGCCCCATCCCCTATTATTCTTACATTTTTCCAATAAAATATTACCTTTAAGTTCTCTTTAGCAAATAAAAGTTATGCCAATCAATTTGACCTCAAGATTTCCTCCTCATAATAAGGATCTTTGACACTGTTGTTCTAAAACATATTTTTGCCTCCCTAGCTGTTAAATTTTACAGCTGAAATCATTTACCTAGCCCTAAAATGGCACACATGAAGACACTGGGAAAAGACAATGGTGCAAGCCTTACAGAACAAAAGAAGAAACAAGGACATGTACGAGAATGACTCTATAGAGGCATTCACATTTCCTGTTCTAAGACTCTTCTTGGAAAACAAAAAGACTGACGAATTAGAAAAGGACATTACAGTCGCTAGATCATCACCTATCCAATAGAGATATAAATGGGAAACAACAGATTATATTTCATTTGGAAACTTTAACTGGCGGAAATTCTACCTTTACAGTGGAAAGGCCAAAAGAAAAGAAGTCACTGCAGGCTCCATAAATATATATTTTAACAAAATGGGGGTGGGGGGGTACAGTTTCTGAGAACCACACTGTGTCTTGATTTCAATGAGAAGTTGTATTTCTTTACAATTTAATCTATGATTAACTAATAAAAGGGACAGAAAGCATTATTAACCTTGATATTAACAAAGTGGTCAATTAATAGCACCTTCTAACTATATACCTTCATTTTTCCACCAAAGGAAAATGAATAGCACGACAGAAAACAACAAAATAGGGCTGGGTGCAGTGGCTCACTCATGTAATCCCAGCACTTTGGGAGGCCAAAGTGTGGGGATCACTTAAGCCCAGGAGTTGAGACCAGCCTGGGCAACAAAGCAAGATCCCACCTCTACAAATTAAAAGAAAAAAAAAAAACAGCCAAATATGGTGGTGTGCACCTTTAGTTGCAAGCTAAGGCTGAGGAGGGAGGATCACTTGAGCCCAGGAGTTCAAAGCTGCAATGAGCCATGATCATACCACTGCATTTTAGCCTGGAAGACAGAGCAAGACCTTGCCTCAAAAAAAAAAAAAAAAAGAAGAAGAAGAAGAGAATCTCTGGTATACCATTAGACAAATGCAGCTTGGTAGAGAGCAATATGATTGACATATCAAACACAGAATTGTCTCTTTCAAAGTAGTTACCTTGAAAGGACAATTCTAATGCTATCAACATTTCTTAGAATTTCTGTATTATGAAGACCTTCAGAGCCTGCGAAAGTTATTTTAGGTGTTAAGTTTACCTTTGTTTCATAATGTTCCACGTACTCCGGAAGGTACAGGATACAAAGAGGAGTGAGTCCTGGCTCTTACAAAGCTTACAGTGTCGAGAAGGGCATGGAAGTGTTCAGGGATGATTTTGTTACACCGAAGAGCATCAGGACTGAAATAAGTACAGGACTTACAGTGCCAAAGGAGCACAGTGAGGGGCTGCCCTTTGTGCCAGGAATGAGGAGGCTGGGAGCAAGAGAGGAGGTTTTCTGGAGATGGTACCCAAGGTGAGTCTGGAGAAGATTCCAGGTGATCTGATTCTACAGAGCCTAAGTCAGAGTTACCCAAATGAGGAAGAAAGGTGAGGAAAATGGTGAGATGAGCATGAGTAGGACACAGAGGCATGCAAGAGCATGACGGAGCAGACAAATACAAGTACTTTGGTGCTGCTGGAGCACAAAGTGCGAAGAGTGGCAGGAAAGAGGATGGAGAAGGAAAAAGGGGCCAGCCGGTCGGTAGTCTAGGTGCCATGCTAAGGGGCTTGGCCTACTTCTTAGATCAGGGGTCACAAAAGCAATGACTACAGTAATGTGGATAACTGAGGCAGGCCATGTAATGCATATGTTGGAAGAGGGGCACTGGAGCATGCATGACCCATCTACGGTATATGACAACTGCTACTTAGCTCCAGCTGATGACTACTGTGAAGAAAGAGGACAAGGGTGGCTGTGTCTTCCAATTTTTCAAGGGAAGCTGAAATCCAGATTATGAAAAAATCAGTTTCTAAATGTTGGCTTGTAAACACTGCAGGGGACAAATAAACATAGCTATAGACTAAATATGGCTCCAAGACTCTTAGTCAAGACCTCTGTTTCAGTGGAAGCAATACCACTGGGAAGTTTATTTCCAATGGGCATATCTGCATGCTATGGAAGATGTCATACTGGCATGCTATGGAGGATGGGTTGGAAAGAGGAAAGGCTGCAAGCAGGAAGACCATGATCCACCTAGAGAGTGATGAGTCTTTCATTTTTTGAGGAAGATGATAATTTTGATAAAAGCAAGTAAAAGTCATTTAGAGTCAAGTCTCATGAGTAAATTTAGTATTTGAGCTGGATATCAATCAGATTTTATATAAAACAAGACAGGAGTATAAAGTCAATGAGATGACTGCTTTAGGCAGTTCACAGAATGGGTCAGGAGGCCATAATAAAACAGAAGTTGTAAAATGTATTGTGTAATAGTCATGAAGCCTCTAGAAGTGCCTATCTGCGGGAAAACATTGTGTGGATGTCTAGCTTCTGTAACGACATTCAAAAGAAGCTTTGCTCATTATTCTATGCTCCTGCCTTTAAGGTCTGTGTGGGCTTCCAATCTCAGTCAGACATTTGGGATGGGATAGGAATCTATATCCCTTAAACTCTCTGTTTCAGATTAAAATCTTCAGGCTAATGGCTTCACAGTTGGCATATATTTAACATTTCCACCACTCTCATCCTCTCCCTTTCCTGATTTCAATTTATACTCTTGCATTATTTGTACATATTTTTCTTCCTCCACTGTGAGCAGAAACCATGTCAATTATCTCTGCATTGCTTCCACAAAACCCCAGCAGAGTAATCTGCCACAGAGTGAGCATTTAACAAATGCTTGTTTAGGAAGAAAATGCCTTATTACTTAATAATCACTGTGCTCAGCAAAATTCACCATGAGACAGGTTTGCCTTGAAACCTATCCAAGGGCATTTCATTACTGCAGCACCTAAAACAGTCCCTCCTAAGCCAGTCCTGAAGTCAGCATTACAAGGAGGCTTGAGGTTCTGAGGTACAAGAGCATCAGCATACGCCCAGCTAGCTCCAAGTGATTATTTAATTACCATGGTAATAATAGTAAGGTACGTAAAACATTGTACTCCTATTGATTACATGGAAAAGTAATCACTCCTTTAAGAAGTATCTAGTCTCCCATCTAAACAAACTATTGTCAGCACCCCACCAGATAACTATGAAGCCACCATAGAAGCCCAGATGGTAATCTCCACGTTAACTCTTACTGAGTTCATTGATGTTTAGCCAACAGTATGGGACCTGAAAAGATGGTACTCATCATTATCCAGGATAATCCTACACAGAAACATTCAACTCATAAAATTTAGATGGTAAACTTCTTTATTACTGGTAGAAAAAAGATACTAAGCATGAAACCAGGTTTGGATACCACGTTTGGGTATGGTTGGCAGATTAGGCCATGGGGTGGGAAAAGAAAAGTTTCTGACTGTGTGTTTTAATAGTCACACACAAAAGATAACCTGTATGTCATATTGCTATGATGCTTTGGAAGTAATAATTTAGAAAATAAGAGATGGCCAGGCACATCTGTAATCCCTCATGCCTGTAATCCCAGCCCTTTGGGATGCCAAGGTGGGAGGATCAGTAGAAGCCAGGAGTTCAAGATCACCTGGATAACATAGCAAGATCCCATCTCTACAAAAAACTTTTTAAAAAATTAGTTGGGTGTGGTGGCATGTGCCTGTAATTCCAGCTATTAAGGAGGTTGAAGCAGAAGAATCACTTGAGCCCAGGAGTTGGAGGCTGCAGTGAGCTATGATCATGCCATTGCACTCCAGCTTGAGCAACAGGGTAAAACCCTGTCCCTAAAAAAAAAAAAAAAAAAAAGAGAGAGAGAGAGAAAAAAATAAAATAAAATAAAGAATCCATTAAAAGGTGTAACAGATGATGCAGGCGACTAGTGACTGGTAATAATAATATTCAGAACAGTGCAATAACATTTAAGTGGAAAAGAAAAAATGAAAAACATCCAGGTTTCTGTGTTCTCATGCAGTAAAGAGGCTGTTTGCTCCTTGATGTTCTTAATAACCACATTCATTTCAGGATCCAACCATATCCGACACCAGGAAGCAGTAAGGACGAACAAACCAGAGAAGACACAAATTCAGAACATAACAGCTCTACAGACTAGAACTGTGTTGTCCAATAAAGTAGTCACATGTGGCTATTTAACTAAAATTTCGTTTTTCAGTTGCACTAACTATATTTGAAGCACTGCAGCTATGGCTAATGGCTATTTTATTGGACAATGCAGATACGGAACATTTCCAGCATTTTTCCATGGAACAAAGCTGGACTACAAAGGAAATACTCATATTGTTAAGATAGACCCAATAAAAATTTCAGTCAAAGCCAATAGTTTTATTCATTGAGCATAATTAGAGATATCCAGGGTTATCTGCTTATTTTACTGAATGTGTCATAGAGACAATTGGTGATCCACAGAAAGTCTGAACATCCTTATCAGCACAGGATTTTTTTCTCCCAGTCTTTCTCCAATACCCACCCTTACTCTCCCCACCACTTTGGGCAGGGATAGAAAGAAAAATGGTAGGGAGTCAGAAACTCTCTCATTAAGTCTCTCTTACCCAAGAAGCTGCATAAATTGCCAAAAATAAGTTGATTTTTAGAAGCATCTTCTTTCCTCCCCTTTCTCTTCCTTTTTTAAAAATACTAAAAGGCAACTGAACAAACACAACAGGAGACAGGAAGAGGAATTCCAGAAAATTACTAAGAACAAAATGAACGGCTATCCTAAGTTACTATTCAAGACACCCAAGGAAAGGTACCACAAATCAAGAATGTTTCCAAAAATAACCCATGGGAACAATTCAACAAATCCACATGAATTTTAAAAGTTACCAACTGTTCAGAGGCAAAATGATTTGCTGCTAAAAATTTAAAGTACCGAGTTTTCATTGAGAGCAACACCCTCTGGTTCAACGATCGAATTCACAGGCAAATAAAAGAAGTCACCTTCCAGTAATAGCATCATTTGATTTCTGAGATCATTTGGTTCTCAGACAGAAGCCAGGTCTGATGGTAAATAAAAATCAACTACAGTAGTAAGATTCTACTTATTAGGACTTCCCTGTGTAAAATTTCATAAAAATATGCTTTTGGGTTTAACGTAGACAGTTTCAATTTCATTTAAGAAAAGTAAGATTCATTCAAGAACCAGGAAAAAGAAAACCAGGAGTCCTCAGACACTGGATTCTATTTAAACACTCTTCACTCTATCATTGCTTAAATATTTGCTTTCTACTTTGTCATGCTACCTCTCTGCACCACAGAAGAAAATTTGATATCTCAGAGACAGAATAATTTGAGTGCAAGCTAAAATTTAATCAGCACATAAAAGCAAGAAAACTCATAACGCATCTGTTTAAGAACAGCTTCTATATTTGGGGGAAGGGGTGCAAGACTTAGGATGCTGGAAAACGTAAAATGCAAGCTGTAAAGCCCCTTTTTCAAAAATGCCTGATGTTGCCATCTCTGGCTGATAATTACAGCCCTGAGAGCGCAGCTATGAGA
Organism: Cheracebus regulus; assembly: GCA_963574635.1. Taxonomy (NCBI): domain Eukaryota; kingdom Metazoa; phylum Chordata; class Mammalia; order Primates; family Pitheciidae; genus Cheracebus; species Cheracebus regulus. The sequence continues at coordinate 47,190 of CAUYQU010073829.1, read as the reverse complement.
CAATGCTGACAATGATGCAGTACACAGGCCCTCAAGAAGCCGGCAAGCTGCTGCACCTTTCATCACCACGAAAGAACAACACAAGGGTCAGACTTCCCTTTTCTGTCCCCTGTGCGTTTCAACTACCATACACACGTTCAGTGACAAAGTTATCAACAGAAGTTATACGACCTCATGATTTCCTCCCTGCTCCCTAGCTTCACCCTCTACATTCACCCTCAGTGTTCACTGTGCTCCTCTTCACTCTTGGCATTTTAGTATAGAAAGGGAAGTGACATTTTGATCCTCTGCCTAGGAGAGGTTGCATTCTTGGGTCACTTTAACTCATTCCTTTAAAGCAGAAACTCACTTCATTAAAGTAAGCAAAAATTATCGGAGGCACCTAAGGTAGGTGGGAAGATGTTCGTTTAAACCTTGGTAACTCAGTATTTCCTCCTCTTGATGAGGACAGAGTGGTCACTGTTTAAGTGAGTATAAGAAAATGAAAGATCTAGGCCAAGAAAGTATTCTATTCCTAGATTTCTCTAGGCCAAGAAAGTAGCTTAAGTCAAAAAAGGCAACTGATCTGAAATATACCAAATCTACAAAAACTCTTTCCCATTTCATGCATACACAGCCCTACAGTGGGTGTAAACACTACCAGCAAACTGTGCTAGGAGGTCACAAGCACTCCCTGGAGCATGCACGACGAGCACAGTTTATAAAACGTGCTATAGGCAGTGTGGGGAACAAGGGCTGAATCTGGCTCCAACCAAAGGGTGGAGCTAATGCATACCTTTTGGTCTTCTGGAATTTCCATTCTTTTGCTGTTCATCTTCCTCATTAATGGTGAATAAACCAAGGAGAATTGGCCTTGCATTGGTCTTCTTCAGTCTCTCTTGTCGGAGAGCTGTAGCTGATCCAGGCATACCGCTGCTACTTTTTTAAAAAATTATTCTTGTATTAAAAATATATGCTTATGTAATTGCAGCTCCCAGGAAGCTGCTAGTTCCTAAGCTGCCTGTTCATTTGAGCACTTGTAATGGATCCCCTAGGGCAAACAGTTTGCAAACAGCTGACAGATACCACCAGCCTCTTGGCAACTGAGGCCCTGCAGTTCCCCTCACCTAGCAGCAGCTTTCCCACCTCCCCTACCAGCCCCCTCCCACTGACTCCCTGACAGGCACATGCGCTGGTGATTGCTCGGGCACATGCATGCACACACACACACACACACACACACACACACTGCTTCCAGAAAAGCCCAAGCCCTACTAAAGACATGCAGGGTCAGATGCCTCCCACCACTGCCTAACCTGTTCAATCAGATCCCAGCTTCTCCTTCCTGCTGCAGCACCTTTTATCAATCTTCTTCCTGCTACCGCACAGTAAAATATTCAGCCCACAGCAGAGAGAGGAAAAGATGATACGCTGCTGCTGCTACTAATAGTTGCCCTGACAACCCTGACATATCCTAATCAAGGAGAGCCGGCAGCGGCTCCATCTCCCCAGCTGAGAAGCGGCAGCTTGCAGGATGCTGGGTTCTGGGAACTCACCAGCAGAGGGTTACAGCATGAGGACGCTGGGCAGCTCCCTCTTCCTCTCAGCGGCGGAGCAGCAAGATGGGAGGAGAAAGAGTTTTGCTTGCACAAGCAGCAGTAGACTCCTCAGTATGGAGAGAGGGGCCTGAGGAAGGAAGGCTTTTTCTTCTTTTCTGGGCCAGGTTGTCTATCATAACAATGTTTGCAAGCCCCTGGATGAATGAAGGCATGGCTGGTATCCTCAGAGCAGCTCACTTTACTTTCTTGACATTCTTACCACCCCAGAGCATGTATAAAAACAGGGTTGGCAGCACCAGTCACGAGGGCCACCAGGGCCATGTCCCTGAAACCCTCCGGTGAAGACAGGCAAGGGGAGAACTATGCCAGCTCCCACCACAGACATCACAATGTGGAGTGTCTCCTCTGCAAGTCAAGTTTAAAGGGCAGAACGTATGCTCGGAAATTCTCCAAAGGAGAAAAACCTGCCTCTGTTACACCCAGCACACCCCCCACCCCCAATCCCCACTGCTCTGGGCAGTCACGACCAGCAGTGCTGAGCAATGCTCAACACTTGACCCAATTTTAGTTCTTTTTCGGATCTTTTCTCCAAAGCACAGAATCATGTGACTATTTTTTTTCTCCTGAAATAAGCTAAGACTCTCTACTTCTAGACTGCTTAAAATGTATGCTATATGCAAAAAAAAAATTTACAGTAAATGACAGTAAAACATTATCAACTGACAAATTAAGAAAAATTTTGCTTTTGCGTTTTAATAAAAATCGAGTCTGCTTAGCAAGTCAAAAGCAATCCTCCCACTCCTGAATGACTCCCTTACTTTTTCTCAATACTTAACCCTACTTATCCAAAAGAGGACCCAAGGGAGTTTAAGGCAAGTAAAATATCCTCTCTAATCTCTTGCATGGAATGGTAACTTTGGACCATTCACTTAACTCTGTTGGTGCCTCAGTCTTCACTGTAAAATTGGGGTGATGACTATCATTTACCTTGCGGGATTAGAGTGAGGATTAAATGAGTGTAGTGCTAGCAACCTGAAGTACTTAATACCAACTATTATTATACTTTACAATAGTTTGATGTAACTAGTCTATTTTTTGCTTTGTAATTATTTTCAACTCCATCAGGAAGTACTTCTTTGTATTTACTCTTATTGTCCAGCCTGGTGCTGGGGGATGTACCAAATGGTAAGCAAACACATGCTGAAAAAAATATGTGAGTCTTCAGAACTCTTTCCCTCCATAGACTGGTGGATTTAATTAAGATCACATGTATTTAGATCTCTGTCTTGAAGAAACGCAGGAAACTTCAGTTTTAGAGTTTATTTTAAATTGTGTCAATCTGTGCAATGGGTCTTTGGAATAAAATAGAATGGAGCCTTAGAGCTGAATGGGCCTGAGAAAGCAAGTGAGTCAGCATCATTTTACACCCCAGGAAGCCAAAGCTCATGAAGTGAAATTCCTTGCCTAGGTCAAATGTTAGTTGGCACCAAGTCTACACTTAAACTTTAGACCATCTTCTTCCTAGTCCAGTGCTTCTCCTGATGACAAATGTTTGACCCAGATGTTTTTGAATCCTAGACCTCTCTCCAACTTCTGTGGAGATGGAAGGAAAGGGAGGGGGCATACCTCCAATATTCAAGATCTTATTGTTTAAGAAATAAAAAAATGGATGCAAATTGTAAATGTAACATAATTCCATAATTTTCTATATTTGTAAACTTTTATTCTTGAATGAGATATAATTTTGTTATTTCCTATTATTTTTCTTTAATCAGATGATCAATAAACATAGATGTAATATATGTCAATATCATACAATTTGGGAAACGAAAATACTTTCGAATCCACATTAGCTTCTTTCCTCTACTTCAAGACAACCAGGTCAGTATTTGCAATAGCAAAAAGCATAATAAAACAAAAAGCAAAATAATAACAAAAAACCCCACATACAAAATAAGCATAGTTGAAACTGCCTTTTGGTAAAGAAAATGAAAATCTATGTCTTAAGCAAATGACTAATTTCATTTAGAAATGTTTGTCACCCAAACAAAGCTTACAGCTTCCAAATAAAGCTAGCTGCCGCTCTAATAACTAACAGGTCATCTCCACTGAGTCAATATGCAATCCTGCTGTCTTGTAAATCCTGACTCCAACATCAACTAGCTGTGTCACTGTCGCAGAAAAGCGAACAGTGACAAGATCAAATAATAATAATAAACAATGTTTTCCTCCCCTTATAAAGGACATATTTTTCACTTAAGACATAAATTCATTTGAGATTAGTTTCTTAAATGTTCACACCCAATCTTTAATGGACATAGGGGTTAGCTCCTGGGCAATTCCAGGAATACTGTGGCTAGATCCCTATGGGGTGTAGGTACCATCTTCTCCCAATTCCCTTTTACATTTTGATCCAAAACAAAGGTAAATATGGAAAAGGGGATGGTGAGACCTTAAATTTAAATATCCCCCAAAGGAGTTTTGCTCTTGTTGCCCAGACTGCAGTGCAGTGGTGTGATCTTAGCTCACTGTAACCTCCACCTCCAAGGTTCCAGCAATTCTCCTGAGAAGCTGGGATTATAGGCATCCGGCCACCATACCCAGCTAATTTTTTTTGTGTTTTTAGTAGAGATGGGGTTTCACCATGTTGCCCAGGCTGGTCTCAGACTCCTGACCTCAGGTGATCCACCTACTTTGGCCTCCTGAACTCTTCTCCAGCAATAAGAAGCATTTTCAATTAGATGTGGCACAACTATCCTTGCATGTAACATGCAGATATAGAGGCTTAAATCAGTCCCAATGGGAAATGGGCATGCAGCCCTCCAATAGACAGTAAGGTTTTACAATTACTTTGTTTAAATTGTTGAAATGATAAATGTTGTATTAATAGAGACTTTGTACAAATTTGAGAGAAATGAGGCACTGCCTAGTGCAAAAGGATAGATTTTATCACTAGATTGGCTTTATATTGTATAAAAATATTCTGCGGTATAATTGTAAAATGTATTCACTTTTATGGATAAAAACATTACCACTCAGCTACTATGACTAAAACAGTGCAACAGGCCCCTGAGTAACTGCTATCCTCACCCGCTTAGTCCACAATAAATTTACGTCTTTGTCCTCCTACCCTGGCTGGTTGGCATCTCTGGCCTAGGTCCAACCTGTGAGTTGGATGAATATGAAGCGGAGTCAAACTTGCTGATCTTTGGCGAAGTAAGCTCATGACTTGGGCTTGGCTGTCACAATGTTATATAAAAGACTAACATGTAGTCACATGCATACACATATGCACACACAGAGTCAGCTTTCTGTTCACATTTATGCTTCCTAGGTTGGTGTGACCATAAAGTTGGAAAACAGCACACTCCATTAATGAATCCAAGAAATCTGCTTAACCAGTTAGAAACGTACCTAAAATTTCCCTTTCTAAAAGCCCAGTGAGCTTTAAAAAACATTAATGAAAGAAAAAAGACCCTAATGTGTACTATTCAAGGGCTGTAGTTGAAAACAGAAATTATTACGCTGGATTGAATGGCCTGTCACCAGTAAATTACAAATTCCATGTATGCATAAGTTTTTACTTTTCATCAGGTCCAGAAATGCCAAAATTATTTTTCATGTTTCTACATTCAATGTGATGGTTAATTCTTTAAAACTACCAGACTTCAGTAATCTTTTAAGTATTTAATGCATCTCCCCAAGATAAACTGCAGTTTACTTATAGTAGTCATTTTAACAATATTTTTATGCAACTTAAAAACTTTGCATAGTTTTGAAAATGACAAAGCCAGCACAGGTTGACATGGAATGAAACAACCACTAAGGAAAAAGGATCCCAGCTGGTTCTTTGCTACTCTATTCTTGAAGTTAAAGGGTGGCCTCAGAGTTTCCTAGAATTATGCCACTTACTGATGGTTCTTATGGTGATAAAGGCACATTCTTCCATCTTGCAGCATCATGCATAGCGTCCAACAGGCTAGACAAAGAAATACTGCACAAAGAAATATCAACCCTTTGAAAGGAAAAAGCAGGTTTGCTTTGATCTTCTTTATTTGACCACTTTTTGTTAACAGCCATATAAGAAAAACAGTAAATACTGCCCTAGTAGTGGTGATGCCATCAGCCAGGAAGTACCAGGTCCCTGTGGTGCCTTTTATAACATTTCTATAAATCTTCACTGCAAAACACTTCATGGTGCCTACAGAGTCCATTTTCCCATGTCTGCACTATCATAAACAAATTTCAAACTCTAGGGGTTCATTTATACAAATGTAAGGTGTGGATACCAAGCTTTCTTGAAAACCCTTTCCTAAACCTTAGGTGTCACTAGGTAAGTTGCAAATATTATGAAATGCCACATTAACCTTAACCCAGTAGCACATATTAGGACACCTCTCAGCTCTCTTGTTCATTACACTCATTGACAATACTTTATTAATGTGCACTACATGAACTTATGAATTACCTGACAAAAGTTAAAATATGCAAAGACTTCCCTCTCCTCTCGGATAATTAGGTTAGAAATCTAATTTTATAGATTCCAAATGAGGCAAAGAAATCAATCCCTGGGTTCAACAGAAGATTCACACAGATGCCTGGACTGTGTTTCTGTAAGTTACTTAATTCACTAATGGTCTGTGTGCAGTTTAATTTAGTGTTTAATTTAGTTTTGTTGTTGAGTCACACCATTTGAAAGATAAAAACATGAAACTGTGGTTCCTTGACTTGCTTTACTTCAGCAGTGGTAAAATCATGTCAAGGATGCCAGATGGGGTGCTTTGGGGCATGCCCTCAGAGAGGATACAGAGCCAAAGGCATCACGTTCTTCCACCAAAGAGAGGCAATAGGGAGCCACTGAAGGTTACTGACAGCTAAATATGTGGTCCAGACAGGCCAGGATGAACTTGCAGTAAGAAAGAGAGAGACAGGACAGAGACTAGTTATGTAACTACTTTGTCCAGGTGGAAAAAAGGGATCAAGTGGTGGCCATAGGGATAGCTGGTAAAAAGAGGAGTATGAGAATCAATCATGTTTGTGGTTTTTGTTTTGAGATGGAGTTTCACTCTTGTTGCTGAGGCTGGAGTGCAATGGCTAGATCTGGGCTCACCTCAAGCTCTGCCTTCCAGTTCAAGCGATTCTCCTGCCTCAGCCTCCCCAGTAGCTGGGGTTACAGGCATGTACCGCCATGCCAGGCTAATTTTGTATTTTTAGTAGAGATGGGCTTTCTTCATGTTGGTCATGCTGGTCTTGAACTCCCGACCTCAGGTGATCCATCTACCTCGGCCTCCCAAAGTGCTGGGATTACAGGCGTGAGCCACCGCTTCCGGTCATGTTTGTGTTTTTAATAGGCACCCCTCTGGCAGTGTGAACAACTTACCCATAGCCTTGAACATGAATACCAAGCTCCTGCAATAGTCCAGATGAAAGAAAGAGAAGTGGGCAATGGAAAGAAAGGTAGTTAAAGATTTATGAGAACAAGCACTTTATATCCATAGATAAAAGAAAGCTTGGACATGGATAGACTCAGGTACAAAATAATCTCAAATAATGCAATAATGAGCTATACTTAAACAGGATACAGCCTATTAATTCAGTTTATTCCTACTGAATAGGCTATATACTTATTACTTCAGTAGGAATAAACATCTTTTATGTTTAAAAAAAGTTCAATTGGACAGATACAAAATGCAGACCTACCGCACCAGAAACAAGGAGAGCACTTGGACAAGAAGCTCACTCAACATCATCAGCGCAGCGAGGAAGTCAAAACCCTAACAGTGTCACAGTGGAATCCGCAGACACCAGCGTGCTGAATATGAGGATAAGCGTTCTCTGTTTCTGGTCCTTATGCCACATGGTTCTCGCAAGATATTTGAAATTGGATGATAAATGAGAACACATTCAGAACAGAGTGACCCAGGACTTAGCATAAATATTCTAGGCCATAACATAGGAGACATAACATAGGAGAAAATAAGACAGGACTCCAGAGGAATAAAATAACGGAATTAAAGGTTAACATATGCAAGAATTTACACTTTCAGTGGAAGTGTAAATTTAGTTCTAGAAGAGAAAACTGGGACCAGTGACTGGAAGTTACCAGAATGTAAAAAGTTCTCTTTCTTGCCATTGAAGATAGCTGTGCACAAACACTGATCTGGGATGATGATGTTGGATTAATGCACTGTTTACAGGTTGGAATTTTTTTATCTGTAGGCTTCTTGGATCCTGAGATTCCATGACTTGATGCAAATGGAAAGTCAAGTTATATAAACAAGAGAGAACCCTCAGGCACAGAGAAAAAGCAAGGCTGAGATAAAGCCCTTTCCTTTGCTGTTGCTGTTACTCTGCATTTACTGACATGGCTTCATTTTGTAAGCAACTCTAAGTTTCATTATTTTACTTATTCAACTGATGGCCCTGAAATTTTAGCCTTAATGCTAAATAACAGAAACAACTGAACCTTCACCAGGTGTTTGGGTTAGAAGAGGGCCACACTACTTTGATCTCTGCACCTGCAGCTTCCAGACTTCACACATTCTCTCACCCACAATGTAATGAAAACCTACCCATAAAGACGAATAAGATAGCTTTTCCTTCAATGAGCCAATTTGTTATAGGTGTATCCCTGTAGCTATGTGACTTGAGAGATGAAATCTAAAAGTTTGTGAATGAAGAGCGATACTAAAGAACAGAAAACCAATTCAGTGTATGACTTTATGGGAATTTTAAGGATAATGATAGCACTAAGTCTTTAGGCCAGCAAAGCACTGGACAGGTGAAGAACATTCATTTCAGAATGTTTTGAGACTTTTCCTCAATCCCATCTGTGTTAGTCTGTTTCAATAAATACCTAAGACTGGATAATTTACAAAGAAACGAGGTTTATTTTGACTCACAGTTCTGCAGTCTGTACAAGGAGCACAGTGTTGCTATCTGCTTCTGTTGAGGGCTCAGGAAGCTTACAGAAGGAGAACAGGTGTGTCACATGGCAAGCGAGGGAGCAAGAGAGATGCAAGGCTCTTTTAAACAACCAGCTCTCAAATGAACGAACAGAATGAGAATCCACTCAATACTATGAGAAGAATATGAAACCATTCAGAGGGATCAGCAACTCAGAGTTGCTTACAGAATCAAGCCATGTCAGTAAATGCAGAGCTAACTTTGCCACTTTGCCACTCTTTCCATTTCTTTCTCCTAAAACCCCCTGAAATTAAGGCATTCATTTTTTTTTAACTAAAAGTTTAATATCCTGTTTTTACCTTAAAAAAATCAGGAAAGATTAATTTTTTAAATTTTATCTCTTAAAAAATAATTAAAATGATTTGCATGATTCTGGGTGAAAACTGTTAATTTTCTTCCTGAGGGTCAGTGTATCAGTCAAGATTCTTTCAGGGAAATGGAACCAATAGTATTTTTGGTTCTGTTTCTCTGGAGAGAAATATATTGTATATAAAGACTTATTTTAAGGAATAATGGCTGCTGCCACTGTGAGGACTAGCAAGTGTGAAATCTGTGCACCAGGCTGGCAGGCTGGAAACTCAAGCGGGATTTCCATGTCTTGGCCTTAAGGCAGAATTCCTCCTCCTTCTTCTTTCCCAGGCCTTCACCTGATTGGACTTGGCCCACCCACATTGGCCAGGATAATCCCCTTAAAGTCAACTGATTATAAATGTTAATCATAGCTACAAAATACCTTCACAGCAACATCTAATGTTTGGGCACCACAGCCCAGCCCAGTTGACACTTAAAATTACCTATCAGTCAATGACTTCAGAGAGATTAAGACACTCTATTCCCAAATTCAAGTCAACATGCTGCGAACAAAAGCATGCCATTCAAAAGTCAAAGGTTTATGTATCAATGATCATAACCTTCACTGAATAGGGTGGATACTATTTACTCAGTTATTTTCCAATACTGCAATGCTCTATTAATATAGTTTCTACAGTTGGGGTCAGGACATCTTAGACTTATTAAATCCCTTTTTATTTTCACTAATCATCACCCTTTGAGAATCAAGCACTGGTGAGCTTAAAAGCATTATCAAATAAACCCTTTTAATGAGAACTAAGCAGCCTGTTCATCTGAACATTAAATGATTCCGAAAGTACAGACACGTAAATTTAAAAAATCATTCTTCTCTGTTATAATGAAGTAACCCCACTTTCTCAATGAGAAGAAACTAAAGTACATAGATATGTGCATGAAGGTGGAGAGAGGATTAGAAAAAACATTTTTCATGAGAAGAGTGTATGAAGGTTTGAGGCATTAAACTTTAAATAGTTTTCGGTTTATTTCTTAACTGAAACCAATTGCTACAGTTTGGATGTTCGTCTCCTCTAAATCTCATGTTGAAATGTGACCCCCAATGTTAGAGGTGGGGCCTGGTGGGAGGTGACTAATCATGAGGGTGCATCCCTCATGAATGGTTTAGCGCCGCCCTTGTGGTGATAAGTAAATTCTCCTTCAGTTAGTTTACATCCGATCTGGTTGTTTAAAAGTCTGGGACCTCCCCTCACCCCACCCCCTTGCTATGTGAATGTGCCTGCTTCCACCTCGCCTTCCACAATGACTGTAGGCTTCCTGAGACCCTCAGCAGAAGCTGAGCAGATGTCAGTGCAATGCTTGTATAGCCTACAGATCCCTGAAGCAACTGAACCTTTTCTCTTTATAAATGACCTAGCCTCAGGTGTTTAAGTGACACAAAAATGCCTAAGACACCAATTCTGACAAAAGAAAATAAATTACATACAATTCTCCAGCATAGTTCTGAAACCAACCTACAGGAAGGAAGCGCCTAACAGAAATGTCAAATTATACCATTGTGGTGGGTCAGTTTGAGGCCTGGTTCATTTTCATTCAGTGAAAGCCACACTGAGAATTGTCAGTAACCAATCAGAACACCAAAAGCCTTTAAGCTAAATCATACATATATAGGTACATTTAGGATTGAGTAGCAAGTCTGGAAGCTTTTAAAATTTGTAACTGCTAAGCAAAAAATATTCCTAATGCATCAATAACTTTGTAAAAATATGAAGTATTAATTTCCCAGAAGTAGATATTACTAGCAATCCAGTAAGTTTTTTGTTTTCAATAAATATATCTTCTCTTAGGCTTGACTGATCTAGAGCCATCAAGATTTTAGGGGGCTCTACATGAAAAAAATTAACATCTCAAAAATTAACAGGTTGGTAAGCACTTAGGGGACACCTACTTCTTCTCTAAAACCCTTTCGCTTTTCATATCAATGACCGAAACCCATGGCTGGCAGCTTGGGAAGGATTATAATGACAAAGGAGCCTTTTGGCAAACTTCCTAAAACACCCCAAATGACCATTTTGCCTTTTTCATAAAGTATAATGGCTATTCTCCAGACACATGAAATGTTGTAGTGAAGAAATCAAAATCATAATAATCTCTCCTTTCTCTGAATTTTTTTGCTGGAAATAGTACCAGCTGGCTCCTGTTTCTACAAGCATGAAGACACTTGCCCCCAAGTTCCTGAAATAAGCAACAGCTATGTCCCTTTACTGCCCAGAGCCAGACTTTATCCAGTATACTGGAAAAAGACCATGTTTACAACAAAAAGAGGGAAGTCTGAATAACCAAAAGCTGTTTGTTTTGATAATAATTGCAACTCTGCAAACTGTTGAGTCAACATGTTTCCATATAGGCACATCTGTAATAGAAAGCAACAGTGTGCTATGGTAAGAAAAAAAATAAGTTTTGCATATTGCACAAATGGTTCAGAATGCCCAGTTCACAGGTGTCTGAACTCCATACCTGGAGTCCTAATTCTGAACCTTTTGCCCTTTCCTTCTGGCATTTCATATATATGCCGTCTCTCTTCCAAAGCCTTCTTGAAGACTTACTTGCTTCTGTTGGTGCCATTAATGAGTCCTGCAACACTCACAATAACATATAGGTCTCATCACATATATGGTTTAGATTTGTGTTGCACAGTTGGTTGATGGTTAGGACCCTTTTTCTTTTCTTTTCTTTTTTAACGCTGATGCTGTTCTCAGTGAGCAGCAGATATCTGGACTTGATTAGTTTGTAAATAGGTTGAAGAAATGATGTTCTCAAATCTGTCAGTTTTAGACACAATGAGGCAACCAACGATTCAATCTGAAATGCCAACCTAGGGCTCTTCCTTGTGAGGCTTCACTGGATTATAAAATTAAGGAGGTTTTCTATACAAAGTTGTTTGAGTCCCATAGGTCTCCTAGACTAAAAATAGCTTCCCTCGTCTCAATTTACTTCAATACTTTATTTCAGCTGTTGAGACATCTCTATACTCTATTTAGGCCTTATACAGTCACTGCACAAAGCATACGGATATATCTTTTTACATACACAGGGAGGGCATCTTCATCAGGATATTGGGATGAGTTTATTCCTAGTGTCAAATAAATCTGTACATGACTTATTTTCCATCATAATTTAGTTATTTTTTACTGAATAACAAATTTTAATATTTCAAAGGTGGCATAAGGAACACTTGTTTAATCAGTTTCCACAGTGGCTACTGTACACAAAAAGACAATCTGGGAGCATTGCTGGAAGAATCTAAACCCAGGACCCACCTGAGGAAGTGATGTATTTTCAGATTTACTAAGTTATGAAATTTTTAAAAAGTTGAACAAGATATTTTCTTAGCGAGAAATGTGCCTCACAAGTTTCTTCTAAAATTTGTGACTTTAGTAAGATAACTTACTGATATTTTCTATTTCATGTATGTACTATGCTTGAAGAAACCCAAACTTACTCCTGCTTCTCATGAACATCTCATGGAAGGCAAGTTTTGTGTTTCCCTTATTTTCCTGGTAGAGAAGCATATTCAATGTGGTGACAGTACCGTGTTTAAAGTCAAAATGGTTGTTAGGAGGTCTATCTCTCCAGGGTTTAAAGCAATATAATCTCTGTGGCACCATTTTAGCAAAGGACTTAAAATTTAGAATTATGGGCTGGATGCGGTAGCTCACACCTGTAATCACAGCACCTTGGGAGGCTGAGGCAGGAGGATTGCTTGAGCCCAGAAGCTTGAAACCAGTCTGAGCAACATAGTGAGATCCCATCTCTACGAAAAGAGGAAAAAAAAAAATTAGCGGTGCCGGGCACAGTGGCGTGTACCTGTAGTGCCAGCTACCTCAGGGGGCTGAGATGGGAGGATCCTGGGAGCCTAGATGTCAAAGCAGCGGTGAGTCATGATGGTGCCACTGCACTCTAGCCTGGGTGACACAGCGACAGAGCAAGACTGTCTCAAAAAAAAAATTAGAACTACGATATAGCCATAAAAAAACTTTTGGATAGCATTAAAATGAAACAAAAACAAGCCAAGGCCAGGCATGGTTAATTTCTTCCCATACACCCAGGATTATACCCTTCAGAAAGCATATTAGTACTAATACTCCAGCAAGAACCTATTACAGCTCACACCTGTAATTCCAGCACTTTGGGAGGCCAAGGCGGGTGGACCACCTGAGGTCAGGAATTCAGGACCAGCCTGGGCAACACAGTGAAACCCTGATTCTACTAAAAATACAAAAATTAGCTGGGCATGGTGCCAGATGACTATAATCCCATCTACTCAGGAGGCTGAGGCAGGAGAATCGCTGGAACCCAGGAGGCGGAGGTTGCCGTGAGCTGAGATGGCACCATTGCACTGCAGCCTGGGCGAAAAGAGCAAAACTTCATCTCAAAACAAAACACAAACAAACAACAAACAAGCCAAGAAGGGCTTTTATGGGTGTTTAGTGCAATCACATAACACATAAGGGGCTCATGAACCAGTGTACAGCAACCTTCTGGAACATTTGACAGGTAAAAACCATCATCCAAAGTGGTTTAATGATGCCTTTGATCCCAGTGCCAAGCCTATGACAGCGTAATCACACAGCTACAGTGAGGCCTGATCATCATTACATTCTGATGCCTTCATTATGGAGAGCTTAGTATTATAAATAAAAAATGGCTTAAGGAAGAAACTTAGCATGCCAGGGTATACCCATCGTTTCACAGTAATACAGTACATCTTTAGTAATCATGACAAGAATTGTAACAAACATTTGGTGCTTACATTCTGTCAAGCACTGTTCTAAGAACTTTAGTTAACTCATTTAATCCCTGTACGGATGTTACCAATATCCATTTTAAAAAGGAAGACACTGAGGAAGAGAATGCTTATGTGACATGCCGAAGATCCCACAGGTACCAAGTGGTGAAGCTGAGATGGGAACCCAGGCAGCCAGACTCCGGAGACCTTGCACAAAATAGGTTAGAATTACCCTAAATAATTGGTCTTAGTTTTGAGCTTCAGACCTCACAGCCTCACACATGCTCAGTTTTCATATAATCTTAAAGAGAAATCAAAGATACTCCTTTTTAGGGATCAGTCCAATCCAACATCCCCTACTGACCTTTTCATTTTGGCCTTGGACTTCACAGTTAGAAACACACTAGCTGCAAAGAGGAGAAAAGGACAGAAAATCATGCTGCCAAAGGTAAGCCCTTCCTGAAAAAGCTTCAAATCACAAAAGATGGCACCATAAAACTCCAGGGGCAGGTACAAACATAACTCAGAAGTGCCTATACGCTGGGTGTGGTGGCTCATGCCTATAATTCCAGCACTTTGGGAGGCTGAGGTGGGAGGACTGCTTGTGTCCAGGAGTTTGAAACCAGCCTGGGCAACATAGAGAAAACTCATGTCTACAAAAAATAAACAGAATTAGCCAGGCGTGGTGGCATGTGCCGGTAGTCTCAGCTACTTGGGAAGCTGAGGTAGTAGAATAGCTTGAGACCAGGAGATCAAAGCTCTAGTGAGCATGACTGCACCACTGCACTCCAGCTTGGGCTTAGAGTGACAGAATGAGAACTTGTCTCAAAAAAAAAAACCCAGAAGTGCCTGTAGACATTTCAGTACGTAGAGCCAGGGATGATAATCAAAGCACAAGGTGAATAATCCTGCTGAGAAAAAAATGCACAGTAAAAATCGCAGAGGTTACCAGCTGGACCTCGGGCGCAGCCGCATGCGGTGAGTAGAAAGAAGGGAGGTGAAGGAAAGAAAGATTAGCCTGAAGAGTATTAGCATTCGGTCACACAGAAGGAAGAAGGTCGTACTTGGGTCAACTATGTATAGACGGAAGAAACAAGGCCCAGTCTCCAGAGCCAGGGACCTGGTGATTAGAAGTCAGGGGTCACCAGAAAGATCTCTGGGAAAAGTATGTGATTTTCTACAAAATACTTTAATATCTATCCCAAATTAACCTTTCCTGGTTTTGAGGTGCAGGAGGGAGAGGAAGGCAATGTGGGAGCTAAGCTAAGTCAAAAAAAAAAGAAAGTGGAATGGTATTTTGTCTAACTGCACATATTCATACAGAAAAGTAGATACATGTGTACATGAGTATATGTGTGTATATTTAGCTATTCAATTGTACACATACCTGTATTCACATCTGTATTTCCTTCAAACAAGCCCTGGGGCAAAATAAGAGATAACTTGAGTAAACTCACTAGATTTAGGGTAATTGCTATTATGATTTTCCATGTAGTTTCCATAAGCAGGGTGCACATACTTGACACCACCCACCACAATGGTCAAATGGAAGGGAGCACAATAGGAAATGGTTCTGAACCCGTAGTCCTCAGCACTGACTGCACACTGGACCATCTGGGGAATTTCGTTTCTGTTTTTGTTTTTTATTTTGAGACAGAGTCTCACTGTTGCCAGGCTGAGGTGCACTGGCACGATCTCGGCTTACTGCAATCTCCACTTCCTGGGTTCAAGCAATTTTCCTGCCTCACTCTCCCAAGTAGCTGGGATGACAGGCACGTGCCACCACACCCAGCTAATTTTTGTATTTTTAGTAGAGACAGGATTTCATCATGTTGGCCAGGATGGTCTCAATCTCTTGACCTCGTGATCCGCCCTCCTCGGCCTCCCAAAGTGGTAGGATTGCAGGCGTGAGCCACTGTGCCTGGCCCATCTGGGGAGATTTAAAAACACTGCCACCTGACTCTCATCCTGCAAGATTCCCAGATAATTACCTTGGACGCCACCTGAGCATCCTGATATTTAAATGGTCCCCAGGTGATTTTAAATCACCACCAAGATTGCGAGCCAATGATGTGAATCAATGATGTTCCAGCAGCACACTTCACAACATAATCTTAGGATCAAGGAGTGACCCATATTTAAATGAACCCACCACAGCTGTGGTGAAGGGTGTCACTGAACTAATCTGGAGCATCTACCATGAATAGAAATCAATCCAGCTGGAATGCAAGAAGTAGGCAACCAGGTCCTGCCTGGTGTGCCTGCCACCTCAAAGACTTGGGTCAAGAGCTTCTGAGAACCAGAAGCCCAAATTCAAATCTTGAGAAGCGGTGAAAAGTTTTGCTACAGGAACACATCTTACAGCCAATTATTATACACGTTATTGCCACCAAGGAGGCTTCGTGATGAGGGGTGGAGGTGCTATAGGAAGGGCTCCTTTCTAGAATTTCACCTTGAGTTTTTTTTTTTGAGATGGGAGTTTCCCTCTTGTTGCCCAGGCTGGAGTGCAGTGGTGCGATCTTGGCTCACTGCAACCTCCGCCTCCCGTGTTCAAGCGATTCTCCTGCCTCAGCCTCCCAAGTAGCTGGAATTACAGGCATGTGCCACCACACTTGGCTAATTTTTTGTATTTTTAGTAGAGACGGAGTTTCACCATGTTGCCCAGGATGGTCTCAAATTCCTGACTTTATGATCGACCCGCCTCAGCCTCCCAAAGTGCTGGGATTACAGGCAAGAGCCACCATGCCTGGCCCACCCTGACATTTAAACTGATCCTAGAGAACTTATTTCCTACCTTCAACAGGGTTAGGGAAATAAGTTTTATACTCCGAGGTTATGCCATAGTGAAGGATGGTTCTCTTTACCAGAAGGCCAACTCCAAAAAGGAAGCTTTTGTAGCATTTAATTTTAAAAGTCACAGAAGAAGACATTTTAAGATACCCTAAATCTCAATCCTCTAAACTTAAATACATACACTTACCAACAGTGCCTTGAAGTGCAGCTCACACATGCCAAGTGCACTGCTCCCAGCTTTCTCTCTGCTTCGTTTTGCACCCCTGGGCTCCTCTGTGCCCTCTGGTCAGGTGGGTCAATCCTCTGTGGCATTTTCTCATGATTCTTTTTTTCACAACTATTTCTACAAGAGCATCAAGGATGAAGAACTGTTGAATGCAGTTCTCACTGTCAAATACTATATATTACTCTTAAAATCAAAATTCAAAGTGGGGCCGGGAGTGGTGGCTCAGGCCTGTAATTCTAGCACTTTAGGAGGCTGAGTTGGGCAGATCGCTTGAGCTCAGGAGTTCGAGATCAGCCTGGCCAACATGGCAAAACCCGTCTTTACTAAAAATCCAAAAATTAGGCAGGCAATGTGGCAGGTGCCTGTAGTCACAGCCACTCAGGAAGCTAAGGCACGAGAATTGCCCGAACCTGGGAGGCAGAGGTTGCTGTGAGCCAAGATCGTGCCACTGCACTCCAGCCTAGGCAGCAGAGAGAGATTGTGTCTCAAAAAATCTGTAAAAAAAAAAAAAAAAAAAATTTAAAGTAGTACCTAATAAAAAATCTCATAGATCTTTTTCAACAGGCTATTTCTCAAATTAAAAAGATACTAAGGAGACTAATACTGTAGAGAAAATCCAAATGCCATTTAAATGTGTCAACAAGCATAACTCAGAGTTTTACAGGAGCTAAGATAGTAAAGAGGTAGAAAGCATCACTGCTAGAGAACTAGACAAACCCTAAAACTGGATTTTATAAAAAAGAATAAGCTTAAATCCCATTCATATTTAGCCTACGGAGCCTTAGAGCAACTCATTAAACCTCCAGTGATAGACTATCAAGACTTTACAAAGCACTGTATCTGAGAGCTAAGTATTCAGTTTGACAATATAAAATGTGCCAATAGGAATTAATCAGGATAATAAACAAAGCATATGACCCATATGTCTAGCTTTCTAACAGCAAAACAAGTTATTTCCAAGTTCTAGAAAGCTGTATCTCAAGTGATTAGAAGACAGACCATTTAGGAAGAGAGAACTTGAATGAGAAGAGAATGTGCTATATAATAGCATGTCTGTCCAGAATTAACTTCAGAATGCATATTCCACAGGAAATAAGAGATACTGTGGATCTTCAAGCCAGCAATGGTGTGTTAAAATTTAAAAACAAGAAAAGAAATTCTATGGGGAAAAAAGAATGAGACAGAATAAAGCTGTTAGAGCCAAATACAAACTCTATACCTGAGCTCTGGGATCAATACTACCTCCAGGTTTTCCTAATTCATGTGAGCATGGGCTAGCATTAAAAAGGCACTACTTTGACGTGACTGCATTGCTTTACTCAAAGAACTTGGTGTAACGGCTAAAATTTTAAAAACAAACATAACTCACAATACCAAGTATTAGTGAGAACGCAGGGCAACCGGAACTCACATTCATTGCTTGTAAGGATATAAAGTCGTACAGACGCTCTGGAAAAGCTTGGCCGTTTCTTATAAAGTTAAACATACAGCTGCATGAATCAGCAATCCCACTCCTAGGTCTTTACCCAGGATAAATGAAAACTACGCTTACACAAAAACCTGTAGGCAAGTGTTTACAGTAGCATTATTCATAATTGCCAGAACCTGGGAACAACTTAAATGTTCTTCGATGGGTGGATAAACCATCTGTGATACTTCCATACAATGGCAAACTACTTCAGCATGCCTGAATCTCAAAAATATTATGCTGAGTGAAAAGACATCCAGACTCAAAAGGCTACACAATGTATGATTCCACTTTTATGACATTCTGGAACAGGCAAAACTAGGAAGATGGTAAACAGATCAGAGGCTGCGAAGGGTTAGGTGTAGGAAGAGAGCCTCACTATAAAGGTACAGCATTAGGGAATTTGGGTTGGAGGCAGAGGACTCTTTGAGATCATGATAGCAGTGGTGGTTACATTACTCTATACATTCAACAAAACTAAAAAAAATCAGTAATTTTTTTGTACAAATTTTTTTTTTTTTTTTTTTTTTTTTTTTTTGGAGATGGAGTCTCACTCTGTCACAGAGGCTGGAGTGTGGTGTGCAACCTTGGCTCACTGCAACCTCCGCCTCCCAGGTTCAAGTGATTCTCCTGCCTCAGCCTTCTGAGTAGTTCGGATTAGAAGCATATGCCACCATGCCTGGCTAATTTTTGTGTTTTTAGTAGAGTCGGGGCTTTGCCATGTTGCCCAGGCTGGTCTCTAACTCCTGAGCTTGAGCTCAAGCCATCTGCCTGCCTCAGCCTCCCAAAGTGCTCGGATTACAGGTGTGAGCCACAACGCCTGGCCTGTATGCAAAATTTAAAATAAAATCTTAAAAATCCCTCTGCCTATTCAAGGATTTGTAATCTTTTCCTTTCACCAGCAAGCTTTATGGGAGAGTCTCTTAAACTGGCTACCTTTCCTTCCCAAGCTGCTTATCTAATAATCACTTATAATCTGATGTAGCCCCAACTCTTACACCAACAACTGAAATTCCTCTTCTGGGATCTGTCAGTGACTACCTCCAAACCAATGGCTTTTTGTAAAATGTCTTCATCAGTCTTTGAATCCCTAGCCTCTCCGTCCCTCTCAGCAGGTGTGACATTGGTCAGCTGTGTTTTTCCATCTGTCTGCTTTGCTGGCTCTTCCTCCCACACTTGACACGTCGTGTCACCCCTCTGGTTTTTCTTTCTGAGCTCTCCTCACTCCCAAACCTTCAATCATTATTCCTTTATGGAGTGAATCCCAAAGTCCTGACCTCTATTTTTCTGTTAGTCCCATACTTCCAGCTGCCTACTGAACATTTCCAATTACAGATCTCTGTGGTACCACACATTTTCAAGTCTAAAGCAGAGGGTTTCTTTTCCTCTGTTTCTCCCACCAAAACCTGATTCTGCTGGACACAGTGGTGCATCCCTGTAGTCTCAGCTACTTGGGCAGCTGAGCTGGATCATTTGAGCCCAGGAGTTCAAGTCCAGCCCAAGCAACAAAGCAAGATCCCCCCAACCCCCCACTTTGGGGTAAAAAACAAGTCCTCCTCATGAATATTTTCCAATAAGTCAATGAGCCAAACTCAAACTTGGAAAAAAGTCTCACAAGTCACCTTTTTACCTGCAATTCTTTGATACATGCTCCTGCAGAACCTTACCTTAATCGTCTCTTCCTATTGCCATGCTAATGACTGCCTGGATTTCTGCAGTAATCTCAAAGTTGGCCTGTGTGTCATTGAACTCTTCTTCACTCCATCCCCTAGTCTACATTCCTACTTTGAAATGAGGTCCAGCTGAGTAGACCTATCACTCCAGAGATTTAGCTAATTTGGCTAGGAAGATGTTCCTTATGCATGCTCATCACTCCAGGTGCACCCTTCCTAAAGCAGTATTAAAAAAAATCCATGGAAAAGAATGACTTTCCCAGAGGCAGGAACTTTGCTTTCATTAGCTAAAGGCACAGGTGAGCTCTTGTTAGAACTTGCAATCAAGATTTCAAGATTCATGGGCACAGACTACCTGATTATTCATGCTTTAATCAATATCCTTTATTATCAAGACTCCTCAACACTTCCCCCACCCCACCTCAGAAAAATGTACTAACCTCTCAGTTTGGCCTTCAGGCCTTCCACAATTTGACTTCAGTGAACAATCATTCCTAACTGATCTAAGACTTTCTTTGAGCTTTACACGTGTCAATATGACCAAAACTTTGCTTTTACTCATCTGCACCTTTGTTTTTCTCCCTTTCCTCCATCCAATTTTATATCCCACTTACCCACTTTTAAAAGTTTATTTTTTTATTTTTAAAATTATTTTTAAATGTTTATTTTTATTTTTGTGAGTACCTAGTAGCTGTATATATTTAGGTGTATAAAATGTTGATATAGGCATGCAATGTGAAATAATTACATCATGGAGAATGGGGTATCCATCCCCTAAGCATTTATCCTTTGTGTTACAAACAATCCAATTACACTCTTAGTTATTTTTAAATAGACAATTAAGTTATTGACTATAATCGCCCAGATGTGCTATCAAATAGATCTTTTTTGTTTGTTTTTTGAGACATGGTCTTGCTCTGTTGCCCAGGCTGGAGTGCAGTGGTGCAATCTTGGCTCACTATAACCTCCACCTCCCAGGTTCAAGTAATTCTTCTGCCTCAGCCTCCCAAAGAGCTGGGACTATAGGCATGTGCCACCACACCAGGCTAGTTTTTAAATTTTTAGTAGACGGTGTTTCATGACATTGTCCAGGCTGGTCTCGAACTCCTGGCCTCATGTGACCCACCTGCCTCAGCCTCCCTAAGTGCTAGGATTACAGGTGTGAGTCACTGCTCTTGGCCTTTTTTTTTTTTTTTAACCGATTAGCCATCCCCACCTCCCTGCCACCTCCCACCACCACTCCTCACTCCCCACTCCTCACTCCCTTTCTCAGCCTCTGGTAACCATCCTTCCACTCTCTCTGTCCATGAGTTCAATTGTTTTGATTTTAAGATCCCACAAATAAGTGAGAGGATACCATGTTTGTCTTTCTGTGCCTGGCTTATTTTACATAACATAATGATCTCCAGTTCCATTACTTTTTAAAATTTAACTTCAGTGCTGTATCCAGTATGTCTCTCTGCTGATCATAGCTGGAAGTGATTCCTCCTTCATGGAACTCATAACCTGCAACTGTTTGTTGGCGGATTTTGTCTTCCTTGCTAAATTCAAGGATCATTTGTTCTAATGATCCTTCTAACCGCCATAATGCTGAATATACAGAAGGTACACATTTTTTATTCTAAGCCTCAATATTTCAATTCTTAGGTCAATATGAGGCCTGAGTTTTTAAAAACTCCTCCAAATGATTAAACTGTGTAAAAATATTTCACACACAGCTATCAATATCATATAAATGCATGCTCCTGAGCACAAATGCCTAGTCTAATAATAACATTTCCTCCTACTTAGCAAGATGTAAAGGTAACAGCCATATAGGATGAGAGAAAAGCTGTCTACCTATGTGAATGGAGCTTCTCTTTCAAAAGGGATAAGATTAATACCAAATTGTAGTCTGAGCCCCTATCTTATAGTTTTTAATTGCAGATATTTAATGTCAACCCTTAGAATTAAGTGACACCTACAAGATCACTTTTTGATTTGGAAAAGTTCATAAAAGAATGGTCACAAAGGAAGCCATGTTCAACACACAGTTTGCGAAAGTGGAGAACACGCCCAATTCCAGATTCTAAGTCATGACTCACTTCCCAACATATCAACAGAATTGACAGGTCATTGGTATTAACTTATTCTCTTGTGCATCACAGCTTCAGGAATTAATCAAAATCAGCTTTAAATTTGCTTTTAGTTCAGGAGGTTTTTTTAAAAGGCTATCAAACTGGTAAATCAGTGCTATATACTTGCTTTTGACAGCTCTTGAACATGAGCATAAAATTAAATAAACAAAGCTTGGGTCGAGGCAGTTTTGTGAAAATCACCCATCTTAGGTCGACTACTCAAAAAAGCCTGAAAAAGTATTTGACATCCTCTAGTGGTGATGTCTTAAACTTGTTTCCAAGGCAATTTTTTTTCCCAGCTCTTGCTTAACTTTAGCTATTGATAAGAAAAATATTATATTGGAAGAATTTTTCATCCTCAAGAAAAATAAACATTTTCACCACAAGGAATGTGATTTGACCAACTTTGAGTAGAAGAGGAATATATACCCACAGAAATACGGTTTTTAAATGTTGGATTTATATAATACCTTTCAATATACTTAAGAACAGTCTCATTTCATACACGGCACACCACTGTCAATCCATCTTTGATACACACACACACACACACACACACACACCACACACGCATATAATTCTGAACACATTACAGGTATTATTTTTATAATAACCTGAGATTCTAATCTGAAGTGCCCTAAAACTAGACCAGTCTTGCACAGAGACACAAAAACTAAGAGCTACTTAAGAGTGGGCTCCACCTCATAATAATGAGATCTAAAAAGAAAAAGAAGAATCCCTCAAGAAATGTTGCCATTTAAGGTGGCAATTTTCACTTCTTGATGGTAATACAGGTTTCTCTGTCCACCCCCCTCCCACTCGCTATTTCCATACAAACTTCTGATTGTTTAAAAAAAAAAAAAAAAAGAGAGAGACGTGCAGTATTTGGATGTGTATAATGTGAAATAAGTTCACCAGAATAAAGGACTAAAGTCTCATATTCAAATATAGGTCATGTATTTAAAATATATGTAACAAGTTGTTGAAATTCAAACAATCTCACTTGTTCTCTAAAAATACCATCACCTAGATTAAAAAAAAGAAATACATTTACACCTTCCTTCTTTCTTTGGCACCTGCTGACACAAATGCTGCTGAAGACTAAAAACATTAATAGTAACCTCAGGGTAGAAAAATAGGACAGAGATCTGAGGCCAGAGTTAAGTTTTCAGTGAAATTATAAAGCAGAATTATTCAAGACCATATATAAAATGTATCCTTCGGAAATTAAAGTTTTTAGGCAAAAGTGTGGAAGAAATGTTTTCTATGAAGGAGACAGACGCCAATTTAACTCCCTTGTTTAATAAAAGAAATTTTACACTGACAGGCACATGGTTGATTTGTATATTAATTGTTGGAAGCATGGCCTATTATTAACATGCTCAGGCACTGAATGTGCTACAGTTTATAGTTCACTTATGTCCGAACAAGTCGTTCATGTGCAGATTCTAGAAAGTTTGTTTTTGAGCACCGACTGACAGCACGCTAGAAAAATTTTGTTTCACAAGCAGTGACTCGGGCAGGGTTAGGCACCAAAATCATGCCGCATATTTACAAATGAGGATGCTGCTCTCCCGGGGCCCTCACTTGGGGGAGCCCCATCTCAGAGATCCCAGCTCATCAAATTCCCCAAAGCAATTACAAAGGCATCTCTTCTCCACCCTAAACCAAAATAATGATCTACCAATCTTGCAAGTACATTAAGACAAAACACCTTTCAGGAAGGAGCATGACTTAAAAATAAACAAGTTCAAGACACTTTGTCAGTCTTAACCTCAGGTATCTTGGCTGAAGGCATTAAGTCATTAGACTTTAGGTACCCAACCTCTTCCTAGCAATAGCAGATACATAATTTGCAAATACTGTTTCACAGCTCTCTGGACCTTTCACGTTAAAATAAATATATTATTTAAATCGATGGTGGGGGAACAGTGATTCTTACATTTAGGAAACAATTGCTTCCAATTGTGAGTGTATGGAAGTAGAAAATAGCTTGCAATTGGGGAGTCTAAGATTTGAATTTCTTTTTAAAGTAAGAAACTGCCTCACCGCCCCCATCCCAACTGTAGGAAGCTACAGAAACAGCTTACAGGCCAGGAATAGAAGGGAGAGACCGGAGGGAGGGAAGGATTTGTAAGACAGACTTTGGAGGGAAAAAAATCACGAGGGAGAAAAATCGGCTTCATACTATGGAGAGACGGGTCGGGGTGGGAAGCCTTGCGGCTGGTCTTGGGGACGTGATTTCCCATCCCTAAGGGTACCCCTGGAAGTTGTGGGGGAGGGGTATCCTCAACACAAGAGGCCTGACCACCAAATCCCAGGCTGCAGAGCCAACGATCCTACTTTGGGCTCCTGCACTGACTAAAAACAAAAAAGTCTGAGAACTCTAACAAGTCAACGAATCTCTGATCCCGTCAAGCCCGCTCCCGCAAAGCCCCAACGTGCCGCACCGGGCCCCTGCCCTCCCGAGCTCGGTCTCCTCGGACGAGGGTCGTCGCCACTGCGGACACCGCGTTGGGGGGCGAGAGCCGCTCACCCCGCGGTTCTGCCCCACACCGACCCCGCCGAGGAGCCCCTGGCACCCGGGGCGACCTGGGAAGGCGGGAGGAGGTGCCCAGAAACTGCTCGTCCTGCCAGTCGCACCTGGCCGACGACTCTCTGGCCGCTGGTTTGGTCTGGGGGTTACGATTGCCCATTCAACTGAATTAGACCCAAGCCCGCGGCGAGGAGGTCAGCGGACGGGTCTCTCCGTTTCCTCCCCAGCCCGCGCCGCCCGGCTCGCCTCCACCTGTTGCGGGAAAGTCGCCGTGGAGCGCCCGAGGGCCGACCGGGGCCGACCGGGGCGGACGTGGCGCGGGGGCGAAGGGCGGGGAAAGGCGCTGTCGGAGCCCAGCTGCGCGGCGCACAGGGCCGGTGGTTCCGGGCCGCGGCCGCGCGGGCGGGGAAGGGACCGCCGGCGCCGGGTGATTTCGGTGCCAGCCCGCCGACCCGGCTAGCCGTCCCCCGCCCTCGCACATGGGACCCCCACTATCCCCACTGCACGGTCACCTGTTTCGCTCCACACAGCGCCGTCGCCGCCCCTGTGACCGTCGCCGCCAGCTCCTAGCTCCGCCATGGTGCTCCGATGACGCGCCCGGAGAGCCGCTCCGCCCTTTCCTCGGCTTGGCTCCCACGGGCCCCCGCCTCCTGGGCCCGAGGCCCAGACAGGTAAGCGCAGTCAGGGGACCGCTGAGGGCGGGGGCAGAGAGCGCGGCAGCCGGCGGCGGCCTGGGCCGGGCGCGCCCCCTCGCGGGCAGGTGCGGCGTGGCAGCCGCTCACACCGCCGCGGCTGGGTCTCGGCTGGAAGAGCAGCCGACGGAACCTGCACCTCGGTCCGGAGCTTCCGGTCGCCGCGGCCGACCCCCTGCCGGCTCCCGGAGATCTGGAGCGGGGTCGGCGAGGCTTGGTGGCGCCTCCTAGGGCCTGGGAAGAGGGGCGGTCCGCGAGGAGCAGCCCAGGTGGGGCGAGGGCACCGGGACGCTATTCCCCTCGGAACTCTGAAGCAGCCAGGTCAGTGTCGGCTCCGCGAGGGCTGGAGTTCACGGTGACAGCCAGCGAAGCATCTGATGCCACGTGGAGACACGAAGTACACGGGTCGGATTCCACGCCGGGAGCCGGCCTAGATCTGCGCTTTAGGAAGCCACCGTGGGCGACCCTGTCTTGTCACCAGGTTCGTATCTGATGAGCCTCAAGGCACACAAGTTAGACTTGTGCCGGCTGATGTGGCTTTTCTTTTGCTTGGTTTTCGATTAGTAAACGACCTTGTGACTTCTGACTTGCTCAGGAAGACCAGGAAAAAAAAGGCAATAGGTAACAAATATTTCTTCGTTTAAAGAAACAGATTATTAGCCGAGGAAAAACCAATTTTGCCCTCAAGGATAAGCAACAAAATGCTGAAGGGGGAAAAAGCCTACACAAATGGAAACATACTGAACAAAATCAAGCAGCGACCAGTTCCGCATGGTGATACTAAAATGCACTCCCACACTCTGGCTTGGCGGAAGATAACCAGCAAGCTCTAAACAAAAACTCTCCCAAGGACTGCAGCAGCACTGGACACCCAGGAGAGTCTGAGAACAGTATTGGATTTCTTGCTAGGGTTACAAGTTTCACGATCTTTGCATGCAGAACTTGCCACTCGGAGATCAGTGAACTATTTTTATTTGGTTTACTTACTGGCTTTCTGGATGACTAGGGAGAGATTTAACTAAGTAACACTTCTGCTATGGTCTGTGATGATGAATTTTCCCGTAGTGCCATTTCTACAACGGAATAGGCAAACTGGTCGTTTAGAATGTGATATTCCTAAATCACATTCATTTCAGTCTTATCAGAGACTTCTAATAAATAAAAATAAAGCACCAGGTGACCAGAGGTAGTTTTTCACCTCAGCTTGGGCCTCAGCAAAGATTTTTTTTTTTCTACTATGTTAAAACATCAGAGTTTTAGACACTTTTCTTTGAGCATCAGAAATACTCTCTTAGCTGATAGCTGAATTTAGAGAATTGAACTATCTGGAAGAACCCTGGAGAAGGAAGATGATTTATTTTCAACCTTCTGATTTACCACCAACTTAAATCAACCAATGAGTTCTCTCTTTGACCAAAAATAAATAAATAAAAGAATCAAGACTTGTGCTGTTTCTATTTGTTTTGTTTAGTTTGGTGTGTGCCTACTCATTGTCCCGTTCTTTGGATAACCTATATTTGTCTGCCACAAGTTAAATAAAAATAAACGAAATAAGAAACACACCAAAATCCTGCACGTAGGCCCTGTATAGACAGGTGTTCCAAACCTAAGGAGGTGTCTACAACAGGGCAGGCTGCTGAGTGACTCTGCAGAGAATGGATGACATCTGTTAAATGTCAAACACCGTCATGTTGTGCTTCAAGTTGTACTTTACTTGGAATATGGAAGCCATCTGTCTGGAGCTCCCACATCCATCTCAGAATCTTTCCAAATCTTCAGCGTTCCCCATTCCAGGGGAGGAGCTGAACCTCCTGACACCATTTACTCCCCTCCTGCCTCCTTCAAAACATCATCCCTTTTCTCTCTAATCCCTAAATGTTTCTGTACCCAGGGGCTCTACTCCAATAAACACATTCAAGACTCTGATTCTGAAAATGTCTTCCTTTATTTAACTTCCCACCCTCCTGAATCTGTTGTATGTTTTGTTCACCAAAGGTAATGAAAAGAAATGTGGATTTTGGTGCCATTATTTTTCAAAAAAAGCTATATATTTTTTCTTGCCTATATATACAAATAAAACTATGTATTTTTAAATCCATCGTTCCCCTAGACTTTCTGCCCTTAGAGTTTCTTCAGCACTTGATCCTCTAATTACCTTGCTCCTAGTCTATCATTGGCTTGGTTTTTCTCATTCCTCTGCAGCAGACCTTTCGTCTTTGTTAACTCAGATTCTTCCTCCCTTCTAACCTCCCCGATATTTTTACCATCCTCAAATTGCAAGCACAGCCTATCTTTACTGTCTCTCACAGCCCTCATTTACTATTCCATCCTGGATCCCAGTGATTCTCAAATCCAGAATATGTATCTTTAACCTCACTCCTGACTTCCACTAATACATTCTGAATGGTTTCTGCACAATTCTATCAAGATATCCTGCCATTAATTCAGTATGTTCCAAACCAGATTAATCTTGCAATATACAGCCACTTTATACACACCCCTCCCTTGCTCAAAAACCTTTAAGAGATTCCCTGTTCCTACATAATTAAATATTAACTCGACCTCTCCACCATCACAACCACCATCACAACCACCACCTCCTAATTGGGCCCTGAGCTCTCTACTACCCATTTCCACTTTTCAACTCTGTAACTAATATTTCTAGCCAATGGAGTTGTTAATTCTCCAGAACACCTTTCAAATCCCTGCTTTCTAGCCTTTGTTCTTGAAGCCGCTCTGCCCAAAGTGACTTCCCTAATCCCGACGTATTTAACGATACTTTCCCTCCGAGGCCCAGGTTAAGGTCCACTTCCTCCTCCATGAAGCTGTTCCTTCTGCCCTGGCTCCCAGCATGCCTACGTCCTTTGGACTTCACCAGGGCTCGCTGGGCTTGCTACTTGTCCAGCTGTTAAAATATGATTTATTGCAAATTTGCCTCCTCAATCTGATGCACATTTTTGGTAGTGGGGACTTTGTCCTCTACTTCTCTACAGGGTGTTCCTAAAGTCTACAACTATCAGTTATTTCACTTGCTCACAAGTTGCAGATGTTCTTGATGACATGATGTGCACTGCCTGCATTCTGAACTTGGTAGGCATGGTATATATGTCTTATGCATTGCTACCGTGCCTCACACACAGTGGGCATTCATATGGGTTAATAATAATTCCTCAATGCCCAACTTTTTTATGTGGTGGCCTAGGGATGAATGAAACCAAGTATCCAATGACATAATTTGGAGAAAGAGATCAAAATGCAGTTAAAAGGAAACTAGATCTACTTCTCCCAGCAAATTCCTGTTTTGTTTCTCTTGCAACACTTCTGCCACCACCCCTACATAACTGTTCTGTTCCAAACCATCTTTGCAGGCTCAGCTCTCCACCTTTCCTCCTCTGGAAAGCTTTCCTTGACCCCTTCTGACAGTAAATGTAACTGTAGCACTGACTGCACCACTGTGGTTTCTGCTTTGTTTGATTCCTTGACAAGAAACTTCAGGGGAAAGAACTGTATCTTGTTGGTGCACCACAATATGTAGTACCCAATATTTAATACATACTTTTGAATGAAGGGTAAGTAATGACAATACCAAGCATATCTCAGTATGTGTTATATGCTAAGCATTGTACTGACCACCTCACCTGCATTATCTTTTCTCTTCTGAGACAGAGTCTTGCTCTGTCATCCAGGCTGGAGTGCAGTGGCATGATCTTGGCTCACTGCAACCTTTGCCTCCAGGGTTCAAGCAATTCTCGTACCTCAGCCTCCTGAGTAGCTGGGATTACACGCGTGCATCACCACACCTGGCTAGTTTTATAATTTTAGTAGAGATGGGGTTTCGCCATGTTGGCCAGGCTGATCTTGAACTCCTGGCCTCAAGTGATTCACCCACCTCGGCCTCCCAAAGTGCTGGGATTACAGGCGTGAGTCACTGTGCCTGGCCTGCATTTTCTTATTTACATCTTATAACAGCCCTATGTGAAGGTACATCATTTCCTCCATTTCACTGATGAGGAAACTGACTCAGAGAAGCTAATTAATTTGTCCCATGTCACAAGTTGAGTTACAGTTTTGCTTCAGGCCTATGTGTGTAGCCTCCTGCTACATAAACAAATGATGAATGTTAACCATCTTGCTATTCCTTCTATGGAAAGGGGACTCTCCATTTCCCTCTCCAGCTGTCACCTGAAAGAAGGAGGTGAGGCTTGATCATGTTAAATCACCTGTGAAACTAATTTTTAAAAAGGGCATCTGGGCCCCACCCCAGACCAGTAAAAACAGTTTTCTACCTGACACAGTGGCTCATGCCTGTAATCCCAGCACTTTGGGAGGCCGAGGCAGGAGGATCACTTGTGCCTAAAAGTTTGAGACCAGAGTGAGCAGCATAGTGAGACCTTGTCTCTACAAAAAATAAAAAAAATTAGCAAGGCATGGTGGCGTACAGCTGTAGTCCAGCAACTTGGGATGCTGAGGTGGGAGGACTACTTGGACCAAGGAGGTCAAGGATACAGTGAGCCATGACAGTGCCACTGCACTCTAGCCTGGGTGACAGAGTGAGATTCTGTCTCAAGAAAAAGCAACAACAAAAAACCAGTTTTTCCAAGGTGGTGACATCAATAGTTTTAAAAAGCGTCTAAGTCATTTTAATATGAAGCTGAGTTAAGAATCACGGTGTAGGTTGATCCTAAAAGTGTTTCAAATGCAAACCTTTCCATAATGGAGCCTTCCATAATGGAACTGTCTTCTTTTGTGCCAACGCAGGAGGATCATTTGAGGTCAGGAGTTCAAGACCAGCCTGGATAACATACTGAGATCTCACCTCTACTAAAAATTTAAAAATTAGCTGAGTGTCGTGGTGTGCCCCTGTAGTCCCAGCTACTCTGTAGGCTGATATGGGATGATTGCTTGAGCCCAGTGGGGCAAGGCTGCAGTGAGCTGTGATCATACCACCGCATTCCAGTCTAGGCAACAGAGCGAGACCCTGTCTGAATCAATCAGAAAACATTAGTGAGAATGTTTTAAATACTCCAATGCAAAATCAAATATACTGTACCTTGATTTTCACATCAAAATAAAGATGACTTCTGCTTTGTCAAAGACTCTTATATACAAGTGAAATCATGATACATAAACAGCTCTATGTTATTTCTATCCTTCCTAATAAATAGGTTCCCTTGTATTTAAGAAAATGTATTTCATTTATCTAGCTAGGAGCGTTAGACCTCCTCTGATTGATATGGGCAGGCTCATAATAATAAACTATTCAGCTTAAAATAAATAAAAATATCCAAATATGAGAAAATTAAGGAGATAGAAAAATGCAGTATTTTTGGCCAGGCACAGTGGCTCACACCTGTAATCCCAGCACTTTGGGAGGACAAGGTGGGCAGACCATTTGAGGCCAGGAGTTCAAGAGCAGCCTGGCCAACATGGCAAAACCCCATTTCTACCACAAATATAAATTAGATGGGTGTCGTGGGGCACACCTATAACCCCAGCTACTCAGGAGGGTGAGGTACAAGAATCACTTGAACCCGGGAGATGGAGCTTGCAGTGAGCTGAGCTTGCACCACTGCACTCCAATCTAGCAACAGAGCGAGACTCCGTCTCAAAAAAACAAAAAACAAAAACAAAACAAAAAACAACCAACAAAAAATGCAGTACTCTCCATTAAGATGGTCTTTGCAGAACCCTTAAGATACACAATAGTCATCCAAGATAACCTGGGGCACTGAGAAAAACATACTGACGTTCCTTTATTCTTTTTTTTTCTTCATCCTCTTTCTTTTTTTTTGAGACAAGGTCTCACTCTGTTGCCCAGGCTGGAGTGCAATGGCACATCATGGCTCACTGCAGCCTCGACCTCCTGGGCTCCTGTGATCCTCCTGCCTCAGCCTCCCATGTAGCTAGGACCACAGACGTGCACCACCACACCTAGCAGATTTTTTTGCGTTTTTGTAGAGATGGGGGTCTCATTCTGTTGCTCAGGCTTACTCTCTTTCTTAATCTCTGTTCCCCCAAGGAACAACCTGGATGTTAGCTGTCTGATCGTTTGAATAGAAGACAGATTCGACTTCATGTTACAGCTGGAGAAATGACTGGAAATTTAACACAACAGATTACCTAGTTTGTCAACACAAAATAAGAATTCTTTAAAAGTTATCAAAACAGTATGTTGAGCGTCTTTTTAATTTTTAGAGTGAATATGACACAATGGATAGCTTTAGAACAAGCTAACATTACTACGGTTCAGGCATGTGCAACTGGTACAGTTCAGTAGTACATAAACAACTCAAACAAATGTACTATAGGTCAGAAACTTAACTTACAAAACAGTCAATATTACAACCAACACAGATAAGTAAAAACCATTGATCTCAGATTCTGCACACTTAAAAAAACATAAACTTTATACAGTAATTGAAATTACACATTTCTACTCAGATTATTAGAGCATCTTACAAACACACAGAAGCCTAAAAAGTTATGGTCACATTTTGGTTTTGTTCCAGTGGTGCACAATCACATGAAATGTTATATCTGTTTTGTGTGAAATAAACATTTCGCTGAAGTGCAATAGCTGCTGCATTAAAAATATTTCCATAAAAATGCTGAGATTAAAATCTTCCTGAACATTAGGGTTCTAATGTTCAGGATTATTTTGAGAGTCCTTATGAAGAGTCCTTAAAAATTATAGAAATAGAAGTAGTTAGGAAATTTCAGTGTGTTTTGTCTGTTGTGTTTTTTTAACATGAGTAAACAAATACTGGATGTAAAGTGCAGCTCCTTTCTCCTCTCCCTTCGATTTTCCCTCCCCCAGGAAGATCAGCTCTGTGTTAATTTTAAGAATTTCCATTGAAGATTAGATGGAGCAACAGTCAAGTCTGTTTGTTTCGAAAGTCAACGATGGCCTTCCACAGTGTGCACAACATCCCGCCCCTGTTGAAAGACACAAGAACATGGTGAAGGGAACATTTCACTGGAAACATTGCCCTTGAAACAGAAAAGTGACTCCTTAGCTTTCATCTACTCTGGTCAGAACATGAAGATCCCAAAGTCTGATCAGTCATTATGTATTCTTTTTGTATATATTTTCTCATCATCCCTCCATTCCTTCCCTTTTCACTCCCACAAAGTGCTATGTCCCAAACCATCATTTTAGATTTTCAACATTTTTGAAATTTGTCTTTATAATAGTAGGTATAATCGTTATATGCTTGGCCTTAATTAATAAGAAATATCAGATTATACCAGGTTTTTGGAGGGCAAATCAGCACCTCCTCAAAATATTTATTAAGTATAACACTATCATGAACTAAATAAAAGCATTTGTTTAAGGCAGCTTTACAATATCTGCATGGACTTAGTCTGCATATTATTAAAAAAAACCTTCCACTTGATTTTCACTTACTAATATACAGAAATATTGGTTATCAGAGCCCTCAAAAATAGTATGGTCCAACTAACTCAGTTCACTCAGAGCAGGAAGAGCTAGAGAGCTCTATCCAGAATTGCAAAGCTAATTAGAAACCCAGCCTAGATAGGTACTCATTCTTCTTGATCTTAGCTTGGTGCTCTTTCCATTGTGACAAAAGAAAGAAAAGTGGTACCTTAGTCTCAAGCATTTTAAGTCATCACGTGTAACATAGTAGAGAACATCTACTAGTGTATAATCTTCAGCCAAAAACTGTAGAGAAAGTAGAATACGCACAAAAGTAAGATGTTTCATATAACTTTACTAGCAAAACTCTATTCATAATGTAAATATTCACTATAATTAAAAATAAATGTAGAAGGAAATCTACTAAAAACATAATATTCCAGGATCATTAGGGGAAAGGCCTCCCTATTACTCAATAAATATAAAGAAATGCATCCAGGCCAGTTGCAGTGGCTCACACCTGTAACTCCCACACTTTGGGAGGCTGAGGCAGGCAGATCATCTAAGGTCAGGAGCTGGAGACTAGCCTGGCCAACATGGTGAAAACCCATCTCTACTCAAAATACAAAAAATTAGCTGGGCGTGGTGGCACGTGCCTGCAATCCCAGCTACTTGGGAAGCTGAGGGAGGAGAATTGCTTGAACCCGGGAGGTGGAGGTTGCAGTGAGCTAAGATTGCACTACTGCACTCCAGCCTGGGCAACAGAATGAGACTCCGTGTCAAAACAAACAAACAAACAAAAAAAACAAAAAAGAAACACATCCATATTGACTTCCAAATGCAAAAAGATTACAAGTGACGCAGAACTTCTGAATGGTCTGCTAATGAACAGATGAGACTCACTCGTAATCACATCTGCTGTTCAAAAGCAAATGCTTGTATTTAAGAGGTTCAGCACTATGTAGCTTTGTTTTTTCTCAAGTGGATAAAAAGTGTTCCTGGAAAGGTACAGTCTATGCTTACTTTTCAAACTTATTTTTTCATGGTTAAGCAAAGGCACTTGACTATACTTCACCATAAAAGCAGAGTCCTAAATTTAAACTGAACCTTTACATTTTTGAATTTTTACCTTTTTTTTTTTTTTTAAGAGAGAGAGACAAAGTCTCACTATTTGACCAGCCTGATCTCCAACACCTGGCCTCAAGCAGTCTTCCTGCCTATGCTTCCCAAAGTGTTGGGATTACAGACATGAGCCACCGCACCTGGCCTGAAGCTTTTATTTTTAAATCAAATAAAAAGGGCAATATTTAGTAGATTATCAATTACTATTCCTTAATTTGGGTTTGAGCCTAAGTTAGAAGAATGTATATTCTGGAGTTGTTTAAATTTATTCAGCTGTAACTGGTTAAATATCGATTTCTAAGGTGGCCCAAAATTCTATTTAGTTAATAAAGTATCAAGTCAAAGGAAGAGATATCTTTATTCTTGGTTATTTTTCAAATTTAAATATAAAACAAAACAATATGGTATTAAGAGGCCCTTTCTATTAAATATTACAGCCTTTTAATGTATGCCTATGTGTTCATATCATCTTAAAACATAAACAAATGCTATTCATGCTCATTACCAAAGTCTATAGAGGCCGGGTGAAGTGGCTCACACCTGTAATCTCAGCACTTTGGGAGGCTGAGGCGGGCAGATCACTTGAGGTCAGGAGTTCAAGACCAGCCTGGCCAATATGGTGAAACACTGTTTCTACTAAAAATACAAAAAATTAGCTGGGTGTGGTGGCATATGCCTGTAATCCCAGCTACTCAAGAGGCTGAGGTAGGAGAAATGCTTGAACCTGAGAGATGGAGGTTGCAGTGAGCTGAGATTGCACCACTACACTCCAGTCTGGGTGACAGAGTGAGATTCTGTCTCAAAAAACAACAAAAAGTCTATACGGAGCAAAGAGGAATTAGATTATTATAGGTATAATATGGTTTGTATAGAAAATGCTTCTGAAATAAATTCAACTAGATTCATTTTATTAAATAGCAATAAAATAGCTGCTGCCCAGTGGAGTCTAATAATGTTGAAAATAATTAAACATTTAACAAACAGGCCTGGTATGGTGCTCATATGTATAAAACCAGTACTTTGAGAGGCTGAGATGGGAGAATCACTTGGGGCCAGGAGTTTAAGACCAGCCTGGGCAACATAGCAAGACTTCATCTCTGAAATTTTGTTTTAAATTAGCTGGATATGGTGGTTCATGATTGTAGTCCCAACTATTCAGGAGGCTAAGGTGGGAGGATCACTTGAGCCCAGGAGGTCGAGGCTGCAGGGAGCTATGATCACTGAACTCCAGCCAGGGTAACAGAGCAAGACCTTGTCTCCCAAACAAATAAAAATAAAGAATTAGAAAAAAGAATTTTTTTCTTTTAGTTCTGTCTTGATTTTTTTCCCCTACTCTTTCTGGCTTTCATTTCAAACATATAAAATTCCTAAGGATCTTGGGACAACAGAGCTTTTGCCTGCCTCATTGCCTTTGCGCAGACTACAGCCCCCTGCACAAGGTTCTTCCCTTGCCTCCCTCCCACACCCCTCCCGAACATACATACAATTGGTTTATTTATTCCCTCATTCATCCCATTCTCCAAGAACCTTCCTCAGCCTGTTTTTTCCTATCTAATAACACCTGATACCTTTTTCTTCATAGAATTTGCCAGTGTCAAATCACATCTGTATCTGTGGAGTTACCTGATTATCACGTGCCTACCCTGGTCTATAAGCCTCAGGAGGGCAGGGCTGGGTCTGACTTGCTCACCCATGTATCCCCATGCCTGTCATATAGCAGGCACTCAACATTATGAAATGAAGTGAAAGAATACTTGTCTCACAGGCAGTTTTATTTACCCGGCTTATAGTGTCTTCATCAGCTCCATTTTCTCTCAGCCAGTCGGTAAGTTCAGAATGTTCAGTATTTGTGCCAGGAGAATTTAGGTGAAATACAGGCAACTCAGGAATTTCTAGAACAGAATTTTGGGAAGATATTCTTAGTTTCCCCCAAAAACCCTCACAATCAACAGACATTTACTGATACTTTACAAGATTTTGCTCTATTAGAGAATAGTTCATAGAAACAATTGAGATTGACAGTATAAATGATAATATGAATAAAACTCAGACTAGTGAATTTACTAGTAAACAAGGAGCAAAAGCAATAATAAAATGATACTCCTACGTTATACTTTCATATCACTTTTATGGTTTCTTAGAATAAACTCTGTGCACCAAAATTATACTTTGTGTTTTCATGCAATAAACACAATTAGCAGAGAACTATATAACAATCTCTTTTTCTACTATGGAAGAGCCATGTATTTAGACAAATAACTATGAATTCTGTTTTCCTCTAAATGGGCTAAATAAGATTCTCCCAACCTATGCCTTTTTATTACTACATCTTTATTCTATTTAAGCCTCTTCAAGGTACAAGGAAAAAAGCTAGAAAATGCTGAATATAAATGCAAAATAACAAAAACTAGTATTATTTTATTAAAGTAATCTCATTGTGAAATCTTTAAAAATAAAAACCAAAAAATGGAGAGCCCTAAATACCACAGTAATACATAATCTCAGGAAAAAATGATTATGAATAATCTATTTTTACTGCACTTATAAGAAATGAGTTTGCTACAGTTAAAAATTGGATTTTTTTTTTAAAGCAATTCCTGCTTGCAGTCATGGCAGAAGAGACAAATGCTGACTTAGCCACAATTAAAACTTCTTGGCTTTCTTGGCTTTTTGTGGCAGCCTGGCTGAACAATATTACTAAAAAATTTACTGCTATTCACCTATGGGTTGGGACTTAAGCTTCAGGTGTTTAATTTCTTGGTCTTTTTCTTCAATAGCTCGATGAAGGAGTGCTTGTAATTCTTTCTCTTTCCGAACCAATTCTTCCAGTAATCTGCAGAAAAAAATTATATTGCTTGACAGGTAGTAATACGGGGGGATCTTCTATTTCTGTTTTTATTTTTTACATACAAGGTCTCACTCTGTTGCCTAGGCTGAGTGTAGTGGCCCGATTATAGCTCACTGCAGCCTTAAACTCTTGGACTCAAGTGATCCTCCCATCTCAGTTTCCCAAGCAGTTGGGACTACAGGCCTGCACCACCATGCCTGGCTAATGTTTTTTGGTTTTTTTTTTTTAAGAGACAGAGTCTTGTTACATTGTCTAGGCTGGTCTCTGAACTCCTGGCCTCAAATGATCCTCCCACCTCAGCCTCCCAAAGCTCTGAGATTATATGTGTGTACGTGTGCCACTGTGCCTGGTCTAGGGTAACCTTCTAGACACGTGCTATAATAAGCACAGGCACCCCTGATTTTATTGAAATACAGATTCTGGTCCAGTGTGCCTGGAGTGAATTCTGAGACTATTTCTAATGATCTCCCAGGTGACACCGATGTTGTAGGTACACAGACCCCCCATATCCAGAAGCAAAGCTTTGGAAGACTCTGTGCTTGCAGACAAGAATTCAAAACTTCCACCACAAATTGTCTGCCAGAATCTTCAGAGATGTGTTCTGCTATTTTTAGGACCATAAATGTCAAAAATACAAATATGGGATACAGATATTAACAGACCTATATTTTACATGTATAGACCCCCTATAAAAAAAAGTTGGCAAATGTGCATAATATCATAATCAATGCAAATCAGAAAGGTAATCACTTTTCTTAAAGTATGAAAATTTGAGAAATAGTCATAGATGAGGTCATCTAGAATATCTGGCACATAACAAATTCTCAATAATCGTTCATGGTTGTTGCTATAATTGTGATTGTTGTTACTATGATGCCTCTCACTCCTAAGGGGGTGGGGGTGAAGTGGGTACAAGGATAGCTGTGTTCCTGGTACATTCAGTTCCTAGTTGGCATCTGATGCAGTCTCCAAAGAAACAAGGAGAAACTGTGATATTCATATGAAAGTTCTTACCCATAGAAGGTTTGCTATGCAACTGAGAGCCAACTGGTAACCTACTCACCATTTCCAACAGAATTTCTCAAAGAAAACATTCCAAGTTATGAAAAGAGATGCTCTAATTTTTTTAGAAAAGTATCTTAGTTGAACTTGGATTCAGAAATAATAATTTAAAATACATAATTATTAAGATTACCAAGATAAATTGTTGTATAACCTACAGCTCTTAACAAGCTCTGTTTGTTTCTTCTGAGTATTGATAGGTTTAACTCAAGACCATGTTCCATGGAAAAGTTTGTTTCTGCTTCACTTGACATACTCTGAAGGCAGCATCGTGCAGCTGACAGATCTGGGCTTGTGTCTTGGTTCAGCCCTGCACTTCCTGTGTTAACCTTGGATAAATTACCTAATGCTTCTGGGCTTTAGTTTTCAAATCATTTGTAAAAAAGAAAAGTGAGCTTCCAGAAAAGATTACTGTGAGCATTAAATGAGACAGCATAGGTAAAGTGCCAAGTGCGGTGTCTGGCCTTTAATAAGGACTGTTCTGTTCCTTGATGCCTCAGTCCCCGGAAAAGAGCCTTTCCAGGGCTCAGTGGGAAGGAAACCTTCCTGGACCCCCAGGCTCGACCCCATTCCCACAGGACATAAAGATGAGACCCTTAGATAGGAGAAGGGATCCCAGCAGAGTAGGCAGCAGAGGGAGGACAAAAGTAAAACACAATGAGAGGCAGACAGAGAAGGCGGGTGGAGGAAGACAGGTTAACAAAGACAGCTGCAAGGGTAAGTGTGGTGCACAATTAGCTGGATGAAGCAGCATGAACTGAAAGCTAGAGGGAGCAGAGGGCTGGAGGGAGCCTTCTTATCTACTCCAAAACAAATGCTATCCAAAGAAATGGGCAGCGAGCTCCATGTGAATGTTTAAGTTGGCAGTTTTTTGATCTGGTGTGTATTTTTGTCCTTCTTGCTAATTTATACATATAGGATAGTGATGGTATTGTCTTACTGTTTTCTCAAGGAATACAGTTACGTTGTCTAGAGTTTAACCTATGCTTGTCTAGACTATGTAATTTATTTTTACCTTTTGTTAAAGTGAATGAAATATGGCCTGGGAAGGACTCTGAACTTGCATATTTGAGTCCTCGTGGACAAACTATAACTTAACAGACAAGATTGAAAACCTAACTTAAGAGTATGCGTCTGTAACAATAGCTGAGTCTTGGCTAACCCCAGCAGCCATACTTCAACCAATTATACACTGCTGAGTGTTCAAATAAGGTGAATGCCAACCTGTAACCAATCCAGCTCTTTCTGTATACTTCTGATTCCTGTTCATCACTTTACTTTTTTTGTCTCTAAATTTGTTCTGGCCGCAAGGCATCCCTGGGTCTCTCTGAATCTGCTGTGATTCTGGAAGCCACCTGATTCACAAATTATTTTTTTCTTGTTCAATTAAACTCTGTTAAATTTAATTTGTCTGAAGCTGTCTTTTAACACCTTAAACACTAGAACTTTAACACTGGAAGCAGAGTACTAACAGTCCATCTCATTTGCTCCAAATCCAGGTCTTAGAAGTATTTATCTTAACAACAATCCAGTCCATCAATTTTATCTTTACTTTTCGTTTAGTTAGGAGGGCAATATTTTGAAATCAAGGCAACTGTCAGCTTTTCCGTTCCAGAAGAGTATGGCAGGATCTGCCATGAGGTCAATTTTTAACCTTGGATGGGCAGGAGTGGTGAGGTGGATTGGTGGGTAATTCCAGAAATGCAGGATGGGGAAATTAGATTAACAGGCAGCTCCTCCTGAGTTAGCTTTTTGTTTTTGTTTTTGAGACAGGGTCTTGCTCTGTCATCCAGGCTGGCGTGCAGTGGTACAATCATGGCTCACTGCAGCCTCAACCTCTGGGGCTCAAGTGATCCTCCGAGCTGAATAAACCTGATTTCCTTTCATCAGTGATCATCCTAAATATTCTCAGCTTATGATTTTGCATATGACAGCAACCTTTCCTAAAAACACACTAACATTTCTTCTAGATTCATTTTGTAGTAGGTACGCCTTTATATTTCAAGTACTATTCAACTGAAGATTAGAAGGACCAATACAGACAGGATGGGTCCCTTATTTCAATCACTTGGCTTTTCTGCTAAATCAGCTGCCCTTTCTTCAAATCATATGTGAAGCAAACATCTCTCATCTCACTTCTCTGCAGGTGATGGAAAACCAGGGGAGATATTACTAAAAAAGGAAAAAAGAGGCTGATTATCTGTAGATTTCCAGATTCTAATGTAAATATGTAGAGGAAAAAGTGTAAATGTGTAGGTTGTTGTGGAAACTAAATTATGTAATAAAGAAATGTGAGTAAATGCCCGTCTTTTCAACAGAGATGGGCAGATGTGAAAAGCAGGCCCTCAGCTAGAACCAAGAGACCCTTAGAAGAGAAAGAGGAAGGCATGAAGAAAGTGGACG
Organism: Cheracebus regulus; assembly: GCA_963574635.1. NCBI lineage: Eukaryota > Metazoa > Chordata > Mammalia > Primates > Pitheciidae > Cheracebus > Cheracebus regulus. The sequence goes on along the minus strand of CAUYQU010073829.1, from coordinate 7,273 downwards.
GAAGCCCTCAGGGACTGCAGATGGCCCAAGGGTGGTGGACAGACGGTGGCGCCAGGGTGGTGAGCACAGGCTAACCAAATAGGCCAAGGAAAGAAGGGAAAAGAGTCGTGTCTAGGCTGCATTAGGAGAGGCAAGTCTTATTGACATAAGCCAGGTGTGTAGACGGGAGGTTTCAGGGCCAGAAAAGCAGATATACCAGCTCTTTGGTAAACAAAGTAGCTTCACTATCTGTGTAATTCTAACCGGAAGTCATGGGAGGGAAAGGGTCAACGAAAACAGTAATGAGTGAACTTTCCTCCTCCAGAGATTACAGCAGGAGTCCAAACAACACCACCACTCAGGACTGGGCAACAGAGAGTAACTTAGAGGTAGGTAACTAACATGGACACCTTCCATAACAAATGGGGTATTATCCTTGGGCTCTTGCTTGAGGAGGAATGAGGGAGACCGATTTCCATGAAGTCTCAGAAGAGAAAAGACCCAAGTTCTTTCCCATTAGATAGTAGAGATGGCAAGAGCTGTGTTTCCGAGGACAAAATTGGGATATGAAAGTCAGAGAGCCAATCTCCCTTTATTAAAAAAGATTGCTCTATGCACATCATAGAAGATGTGTCTTATACTATTTACTTAACCATGCAACCATGTTTCTGAATATAGGGTGAGCTTTTACTACTTGTACTCATTTTGGTATACAAGCTTGCCTTTAAAAACCTAAACTTTATGACTGGAAATAAGATATTTTTCATCTCTCTGGTGAACAACTAGATTTTTCAATTAAAATCTCTAAATATTTGAACAACTTTTGTTGATTAACTAAAAAAAAATTTTAATGCAAGCCCAGAGTCATAAAGTTAGTTTTCCACATGTCAACTGTAGGCAGCACAGGAAGTTATAAAAATTCAGACCTTGAACTGTATCAACAACATCTGTGAAGAACAGGAAACATTTGCTGTTAATTTAATAATCTGATCCTGTGGGTTCTATACTACCAAATTATCAAAGGCAAATTATACTCCAGATATGGTACAGCATATTGAAAATAGAATCATAAAGGTGGTCAACTATCTTCCTTTTTAGGTTCTAAAATACAAATCTTTAGCAGCATTAATCAGTTTTGTTCCCTCGACCTCATGATCTTCCTCCCCTATAAGAACTTGATTGGGCTTTCAAGAACATGAGCTTTCTGTTCTTTCAGCTATCTACTGGAAGGTACATTCAGCTCTGAGCCTGTTTTTTAGTCTATGAGGCTACAATGAAGCTACTGGAAAAATCTCAGGGCACTTGGAGATGAAGAAGTAATAAATGCTGCCGAAGAAAGCTTAAATAGGTAGAGGCAGAAAGTGGTATTTGACAAAAGAGACTAAACTAAACCTTTTTAAAAAGAAAGGCATGCAATCAAGTTTCCATGAATGGGATAAGGGAATCATGTTTTGTAGACCAAAAACACATGCTCTTTAGTAAAAGACAAGAAACCAACCCACGTCAGCATATGACTTACCTATTGGTTTCTATTTTCATCCTCCCAAGCTGTACATTCAGTGACCGGTGAGCGCTCTGGGAATCATGGGACACAGTAGAACTGAGTGTGCTCACACCTGAGGTAGCCACAGCATCTTCGATGACAGCCTGAGGCCTTCGAACACTTTGATTTGAAGGCTGTTCCTCATGGTCCTCTTCTACATCCAAGTCTTCTTGATCGGCAGTATCACTCTCAGATGCAAGGCTGAAATGTGGCCTTAGTTCTGTTTGGCATAATATCAATAGTAGTGTTTATAAAATATGACTCACTGCCTTTATTTCTTAAGCTATGAATGCCACCCCTCCTGCTCGCTATCAATAAGATAAATATTCCAAATTCCTTTTCCAAAAGTGAGGATGGACTTCTGTGCATTCATTCAGATTTGTTCTTCTATAGAACTTGCAAAATTCACAAGATATGATCTAATCCAAACAGAAAGAAGGAATAATCTAATTCAAACAGAATGATCTAATTCAAGAATGATCAATACATATGTATTGAATGATCAATACATATTCACATTGCATGTATGTGGGGAAAATGCTAGAAATCTGAAAGAAAGGTAAAGATGTAAAAACCTTTTGAGAATATTTAAAAGTGTTTACACAAGGAAAGTTCATTTTCAGATTACATAATATCTGGCAACTATTAATTTGCTTACAGTTGAGGAAACTGAGATCATATAAACACACCTGAGTATACAGAATGCTTTCTGCCTGTAACATCCAAAATGTAAGGGGATGCAGGGCAGGTGCTGAAAACGCCACACAGAGTCTGGTACTCATGGTTAGTAAGACTATCTCTCTTTGACCATTAGACTGATTTCTAGTGTGTGTTCTCCTCTAATCTGTTGACTGACCATTGAAATTTAAACTATAAAAGTTACAAGTCTCCAACTTAAACACACTGTATAACATGAGGCCATCTGCATGTCACTTCAGAACTTGGATAATATTGTAAACCAAAAATAAAATTCTGAGCCCCAACTGACTGAAGAACCACCTACCCCTAGGTCAAAGGGATCCCCAAGAAAACCTGAAAAGACTAGTTCAGGCCATGATGGGAAGAAAGGTCAGATATGCCTTGTTATACCCTCCTCCCTTTGGAGTTTAGGCACAACTGACCAAACAGCATTACCATTAAAGATCATAAGGCTGACAAAACAGACTCTTTGTAGCAATAAGATGATAAATTCCAACCTGACTCTAGGATAGCATCCCATGACAAACAATGGGCCATAAAGGAAATCAAAGTATTTTGCCCAAAAATATTTTTCTTAGACATATTTGGGAATGATCCTGCAAAGTCATCACTTGTGGGAGAAATCTGCATTCCGCAGAGAACCCCATTCTCTTTTCAAGTCTTTTCCTGATCCAGTAGACATTCAACTAAGAGTCTTATTTTTAAGGTCCAATAAGAGATTTTACCGTCTATTCTCTCTGTAGCCTGTTACTTAGGGGCTTCATCTACATAACAAGAACCTTGGCTTCCACAATAGCCCTTATCTTAACTCAAGCATTTCTTTATGCTGACTTCAACTCTTCAGGCAAAGCTTAACTCTTTCAACCAATTGCCAATCTTTTAATCTATCTATGACCTGGGACCCCAACCACCTCCCCACCTCCCAATCCCCAGCAGATGTCCCGCCTTGCTGGGCCAAAAGTATACCTTACATATATTGATTTATGTCTTTGCCTATAACTTCTGTCTCTCTAAAATGTATACCACCAAGCTATAACCCAATTACCCTGGGCACATGTTTTCAGGACCTCCAGAATCTGTGTTACATGCCATAGTCACTTATATTCGGCTCAGAATAAACCTTCAAATATTTTACAGAGTTTGGCCATTTTTTGTCAACAATATCTTCCCATAAGAAAATATATTATATATTGTGATTAAATCCTCAAACTTGGTCCACAAAAAGGAATTCCAGTCATAATTTAAGTGAAATCAGGGTAGCAGAAACATTGAATCTTGATTCCAAATACTCTGGCACATAGACATTTATTGGATCGCAGAACTTACTAAAAATCTGATGAAAGTCACGAAAGCTCTCCCTAGAAGAAAAACACATTCATGCAACATTTTGCCTAGATTTCCTGACTTTACCTAGATTTTGCTATATTTGCACAGATTCCCTGAAGCCTCTCCCAAGTCCATGAATCATAGGTTAAGAGCCCCTGTGTAGAGGAGAGGAGTCTAGTGGGAGAAATGGAGGACCCCATCCCACCATTCTTCTGTGGGCACTTTGGCAAGGTCGCCAAAGTCCTGCCAGCCAAATCCTGTAGGTAACTTTCTACCTTCACCCCACTTGACCTGTGGACAGTATTTGCCTCTAAACCTTTGGCTGCTGTTTCTCTCCTTCAGAGCCTTTTTATCTACTACCTGCCCCCTTTCTAAGCTGGAACCTGGGATTCTATCTTTCACTTTTCATTGTTTCTACTTTTCCTCTATGAATGAGCTCATTCAACTCCATGAAGGTTAAGTACTTCTGATATGTGGATGACAAACTCTATACCTCTAGCCCCACTCCTGTTACATCTAGAACTTCCTGGACATTACTGTTGGGTAGGCAACTTAAATTCAACAATCTAAAGATAACTCATCATCTGTTGATCATAACAAAAACCAGTGTCCTCCGTCAAGACCAGGTTTACATAGACCTGGCTTTTTGTATCCCTCTTTAAAAATCTTGTACAGTGGTTTAAAAAACTGCATGACAGAAAACTTACCATCTTAACCATTTCTGAGGGCACAGTTCAGTAGTATTAAGTATACTAACAGTGCTGTGCAACCAGTCTCCAGAACATTTTCATTTTGCAAAACTCAAACTCTACCCATCAACAACTCCCCATTACTCCCTCTCCTCAGTTTCTGGAAACTACCATTCTACGTTCCGTTTCTATGCATTTGACTACTATAGATACCTCACATTGATAGTGACAGGAGACAGACAAATTCCTAGGCAGACAGGAATCAGTCTCCAGTGAAACTTTACCTTCAAGCCAAGGACAGTTTAATGCCTGAGAACCAAGCTGCCAGTTCCGGATAGAGTCCACAACCAGAGTGAGACCTTCTAACCCTATCTTACTCACTCTCTCTCAGTTGATTCCTTCTGAATGATGCCTTTTAACCAGTCAAATGGTGCTTTTTCCAAGACCACCCATGGGCCAATCAGCACACACTCCCCCATTCTAAGCCCATAAAAACCCCAGACTCAGCCTCACAGATGGCTACCCAATTTCAGGTCCCCTCTTAATGCTGAGAACTTTCTCTCTGTCACACAATAAAATTCTACTCTGCTTTACTCACTCTCCAGTGTCTGTGTACCTTACTCCTCTTAATCATGGGACAAGAACCCAGAACTCACTGAACTGTGGGAGTGAAGGAACTGTAGCACTCCTGCTTGCCCACCTGTGGGTGGCAGGAGTAAAAGAGCTGTAACACTCACTCCCACTTGCCGAACAATGGAAGAGAAGAAGCCACTGGATACTACTCCCTCCCACTTGAACTACAGGAGCAAAAAAGCCAATAAAATTACAAAATCATACACTATTCATCTTTTTGCGACTGGCTTATTTTACTTAGCATAATGCCCTCAAGGTTCATCCATGTTGTGGCATGGGTCAGAATTTCTTTCCTTTCTAAGGCTGAATAATATTCCATTGTATATATACACCACATTTTGTTTATCCATTAATCTGTTGCTAGATACTTGGGTTGCTTCCACCTCTTGGCAATTGGAAATAGTACTGCCATAAATATGAATGTGCAAATGTCTCTTTGAGATCCTTCTTTTAGTTTTTTTGAATATATACCCAGAAGAGAAATTGCTGGTTCACAAGGGTGCTTGCTTCTATCTTTAATTTCTGAGAAGCCATCATACTGTCTCCCACAGTAGCTGTACCATTTTACATTCCCAGCAACAGTGTACAAGGATTCCGATTTCTCCATGTCCTCACGCTTTATCTCTTAAGGCTAGCCAATCTTCACCTCTACTCTATCTCATCTCTCTTTCCAAAATTCCATTTCTTAATTTATTGATAGTATAGTAGGAGTAAGTCAAAATCATGTGTTTTAGTTTTGTAAACCCAACACTGATTGCAGGGGTTAAACAAATTAGGTTTTCAAAAACTGTTGGCAGAATATAAGAGTATTCCTACTAGGGTTATTTGTATTTAGAAAGCAATAAAATACTGTTAAAATAATTCAAGAAAGTGTGATTCTAGATTAAATTAGAAGACAAGATTAGGCCTTTTAAAACTTTCTATAATTATTCTTAAATTTCTTTTATGATTTGTAATCTGACATTTTTAAATAACGTAAAAAAGTTTGTACTCCTGTTGAATATAATCTCACTTTTAGGAATGGAAAATTTTTAATCCTATATTTAAATATCCTCTTAATTCTGTAAACTTTAAATCATCATTTTATGTATGTATATATGACTTTAAAAATTCTCTGAAATAATTTAAAGAAAGTAGATAACTGTAAACTCATGCAGTGCTTTGTTATTTTGGTCTTTCATGGTGGCTCCTTGAGTACATGTCATCAGATTAGAAATGGTAAAATATAGGCCGGGCATGGCGGCTCACACCTGTAATCCCAGCACTCTGGGAGGCCAAGGTGGGCAGATCACCTGAGGTTGGGAGTTCAAGACCAGCCTGACCAACATGGTGAAACCCCGTCTTTAAAAAAATAAAGAAATGGTAAAATATGCAAATGACATAGAACATCTGGTCCTTTTTCTCAAAGAGATAACAATCTAAAGGAGAACTAGCACAAATATACAGAAGAGTGCTGAGAGCACATGCAAATATAACATAAAATTACAAGTACAAATTAATACAGCTACAATTCTCTTAGATTATCTCAGGTATAGACCTAGTTATATATAATTCACATGTACATTGAGATGGTTAATTTTATATGTCAACTTGACTGGGCTAAGGATGGCCAGATAGCTGGTAAAACATTATTTTGGATGTGTCTGTGAGGGGTGAGGGAGTTTCCAGAAGAGATTAGCATTTGAATCAATGCAGTTAGTAAAGAAGATGCTGATGTCACACGGTGGACCTTCCCGGCCTCCATAATCACATGAGTCAATTCCCATAATAAATCTTCTCATATATCTCTATATATCCTATTGGTTCTGTTTCTTTGAATATCCCTAACATGTACATGTAGTAAGAGCACTAAGGGGTAAATAAAGTACATTTGCAATGACTACATCCAGTGGTAGTCTACTCACTCACTGAGGGATTCATGGAAGCTGAAGGGCCTACGCAGAGTTCTGGAGGAGCGGAGTCTTAGCTTGATAGAGAAAGAAGAAGAGGTATTTGAGAGAAGGAAGCTCAAATGGTGGCCCAGGACCCTCTGAGAACAATGTAAAGCAGAGAGGACTGTCAGGAGAGAGCCATGTGTCAGGAGAAAGACTGGGACTCAAGGAGGCCTTTAAGCCCATGTGTGGGCAAGTGGATCCAGTGCATGTTTCCAAACCAGCACGATGGGATCAACAACAAAACTCCCACTCAAATGGTTACTTCCCCAGAGGAAAATAACTAGACCAAGTTTCTTTTTCTTTTTTTTTTTTTTGAGATGGAGTCTCACTCTGTCACCCAGGCTGGAGTTCAGTGGCACGATCTTGGCTTATTGCAACCTCTGCCTCCCAGGTTCAAACAGTTCTCCTCCCTCAGCCTCCCAAGTAGTTGGAAATACAGGCGTGCACCACCACACCTGGCTAATATTTAT
>CAUYQU010073828.1:0-17433 GCA_963574635.1 Cheracebus regulus | reverse complement strand
CAAAACAAAACAAAAACCTAAGATGTTGAAAAGAAATAAAAGTTTTAGAAACAGAAGGTAGCAGAGATAATTTTAAACAACTAAATATGAACAAATGCATGCTATATGACAGAGAGGGAAGGCCAAAACAATGCATTAGGCTCAGCTCCTCCCAAAAAGCAGGCAGGAATGAGGAACGAAAGCAGATTGCTGCAAAGAAGACACACTCACTCAATGACTTCATCAATCGTTCTGTCTACAAGGCTTCTGACAGTCTCAATGTCTTTCTCTGCAATCCCCTGGAGGCCAACGCTGAAGTAGGCCTCCCTCGTGTAGCCATTGTATCTAGAAGACAAAACCAGAAATGATGCTCGAGAATCTGGGCACGTCCATCATGCCCTCGTAATACCGCTTCATTTTTAGATCAGAACGCAGAGCTTTCAACGCCAGGCCTCCACTGAAAAGTGCATTAAAGCAGTGTTCTCAAGTAATTGGTTCTGTGTACATTCGTGTTTTATGTATTTTTCAAAAAATAAAATTTAAACTTTTGAGTTATGGCAAAATACACCTCAAAACAGAGAATGGCTGAGTTTTATAAAATTTTTAAAATTTCTAATACTTAATGACACAACCTTTAAGAGAGAACAGTATGGCATTCTGAGGCCCTGGAGAAGCTGTCTCTGTGCTGGGTGTCTTCTTTTGGACAAATGCCCCCTTAAGGGACATAAATGGCTGGCATGAGATCCAGATCTTACCCAGAGCTCTCTGCTGCGGTGGCCATTCTGTGCACCACGAGACACTCAGCAGTTACCTGGTCCCTCATCCTCCGATTGTAACAATCCAAAACCCAAAAATGTTCCAGACATTGTCAAGTGCTGGGCAGGAACAGGGTGTGGAGGTGGAGGAGCAAAACTGCCCCCAACCAATGAGAACTACTAATCTAATCTAATCATAAACTCACCCAACATCAGGAGAAAAGTCTGTGCCAAGGCCAGACTCAATCAAGGCTTTATAAAAGGGAGAATTGGGTCCAGAAATCAAGAGTGAAGACAGAAGACTTAACGTGAAGGCTTCAAATGTGTCCGTGATGCTGCATTAAAAACAAAAAGGAAGGCAGTGGAGGGAGAAAAACAGCAAAGGAAAAATTCTTGGCCATTTATTCTTGCACATTTTATTTAAAATCACTACATTATCTTTCTAGAAATTCTTGCATTTCAACATTTATTTTAACAATGATATGAGCAAAAGAGAATTTCCCTTAAATACTGGGATATTTTTTCAAAAGGGGGACCTAAAAAATAAACTTCATTGTATATGAAATGCTTATCACGTGACAGCCTAACAAGCCCTTTTCACACATGATTTAAATGACAGGCACAGCAGCACCACCATTAGAGACAAGGAACAAACTAGCAGAGGTGACAGCACGGAGCTGCGGGCTGAGCAAGGAAGGGTCAAGCTTTCCCTTGACCTTTCAAGGAAGCCCAAGCTTCCCTTCCTGAACACGCCCGGAGCCCAAGTCCTCCCTCCAGCACAACCCCAGAGCCCAAGCCTGCCTTCCTCATCACCCCCGGAGCCCAAGCCTTCCTTCCTCAACACCCCCAGAGCCCAAGCCTTCCTTCTTGCACAGCCCCTGGAGCCCAAGCCTTCCTTCCTGCAAACCCCCGGAGCCCAAGCGTTTCCTTCCCTCAACACCCGCTGCATGGTTCTGACCTAATCTCATGAAACCATTGGAATTACTAAGTTTTGTATGTGCTATATTTTGCTGAGGTGAGTGTTCATAATACCATTCTCATACTCCAAAGGGCCCTGTGACCTCAACATGTGAGCAATTGCTGGTTTAAGGCAGTCTTTTCACTGTAGAAACAAAGCTTTAAAATAGAGTAAGTCAATTACTTTTCTTTCAGAGGGCTCTCAAAAATGATTTTCCTGAAAAATCATTTTGCATATTAAAAACTTTGACATTTTGTTCTTTATTCCTAGAATCCACTTAACTCCTGAATCCCGTCTATTAATTTACATGCAATTGTAGAACTCATTTCCGAACCTTCTGATCTGAGTATTTCCTAATGTTTTTGTTTTGTATGAGCTTTGACAGCATATACTTACTCCGGTAAGAGGAAGCTAACGCTGACAGTTCTTTGTTTAGAGGGATCTGTAGCAAGTGAGTCCAGGCCACATGTTATCTGGAATTCCCTCTGTAAAACGATGTGAAGCCGTGAGTAGGCATAGATTCTGACGCCTGTAAACTACTCCAGGTTATCTGGATACACAAAATGGACCCAAACATGCTTTCCACTAAGTTAACATTCTTTTAAAATAAATAACCATTCTTTTGGCTTGAAAAGCTCTCTCATCCTCTGTACTGACCGTGATAGCCTCCGAAATCCCAGTACAAACACCCAGTCCACATCCTCATCTCACATCTTTACTAGGTGGGACACAAACGCGGTGGAGCACTCACTGGCTTGTCCCAGGGGGTCTGGGCTGGCACCTCGGTGCTGGGTTCAATTTTCTGAAATTTGCTCAGTGCTTCCTCATGAATTTGTTTAAGATGCTGTTCTAATGGAAAATTACCGTATGTGAAGAACCTAAAATTTTAAGAGAACATAGTTAGTCTATTTTAGTTTAAAAGCTTTGAAATCAAGTGCTGTCTTTTTCACTGAAACACAGTATACAGGAGTGCCCCTTATCTGAGGCCTCACCTTTTAGTTTCAGTTATCCTTACTCAACCAAGGTCCAAAAATATCACTGTACTTTGAGAGATGAAAATTCACGTAACTTATTACAGTATACTGTCGTAATTGTTCTATTTTATAACTAGTTATTGTTGTTAACCTCTCACTGTGCCCAATTCATAAGCTCAGCTTTCATGCACAGGGCGTGGTGCTATTTCTGGCTTCAGGTATCCGCTGGAGTGCAATGGCACCATCACAGCCCACTGCAGCTTCAAACTCCTGGGCTCAAGCAATCCACCCACCTCAGCCTCCCAAGTAGCCAGGACTATATCACCACACTTGGCTGATTTGTTTTAGAGGCAGGTTCTCACTATGTTACCCATATTGGTCTCAAACTCCTGGCCTCAAGCAATCCCCCTGCCTTGGCCTCCCAACGTGCTCGGATTTACAGGCATGAGCCACCATATACAGCCAAAAATTGATCTTTCATTTTAAAGATGATCTTAGGATGTGACAAAAATCAAATGAGGTATTTGTTAAAATACTTTATAGCCCTAGGTACAGTAATATAGTAATCCAACCGACAATTTCACAAAACTCAGTTTTTGGCAAGAAATTTAAGGTTATATACGTTTATAAAGATAAACATTTATTCAACCACAGGAACAAGGTTACAATGGCAGAACTTATCTTTTTCTTTCCATGTTGCCTGAGCTATGGTTAAGATTTGGGGAACTAGTATCTTAAAGAAGTTTCAACTCAATTTCTCACTCTAGAATTTCGAAACAAATTTTATACTCTCAGGGTTTAGAGAATCCAGGAGCAATCACTACCCCTAGTGTCCAGAAGCCGGTCTCTAAAGGCCATTCCCCATCAGCAGAGAAGCCGCAGAAGTCCCTGCAGAAGCAAACAGTTGAACCTCTGGAGCAAGGAGGGCCTGGGTGTGCATGTGTTGGGGAGGTGGGGGCTGGAAACCAAAGAAGTTAACAAAGACCAAACAGGCCAACAGCCGGGGCAAATGTGGGCACGAAAATGAATAAATTCCATCTGATCCCATAACCTCAAATATATATATATATACAGAAATATTTCTGTGAGGTCGTAGTGGTATTAAAAAACAAAACAAAGGAGACTGGAGGGAAAAAAAAACAAACAGAAAAAGAAAAGAAGCCTCTTCTCCAAGTGGGACGCAGTGGCTCACACCTGTAATCCCACCATTTTGGGAGTTCAAGGTGGGCAGATAGTTTCAACTCAGGAGTGTGAGGCCAGCCTGAAAACATGGAGAGACTCCATCTCTACAAAAAAATACAAGCACTAGCTAGGCATGATGGCACGCGCCTGTAGTCCCAGCTACTCAGGAGGCTGAGGTGGCCTGGGAGGCTGAGGCTGCAGTCAGCCAAGATCATGCCTGGGGGACAGAGCCAGACCCTCTCTTTTTAAAAAAAAAAAAAAAAAAAAAAAAAAAAAAAAAAAAGACAGCCTCTTCTGTCATCATTAGAAATAGTTCCTGCACCACCCCTCCTCTTAAAACTGGACTCCCAGGGAGAGCAACCGACTCTGCCTTTTCCATCAGAACTGTATTTCAAGACAACCCGACAGCTCCAGCTGATGTGATCGTTGTAGAGAGCCAAAGTAGCCCATCCCCTCTGGGGAAATCAGCAGCAAGGCTGCTGTTAACTCTGGGTGAACTCGAGATGCGAAACCATCATAAAGGAATGTGTACGTCTCGGAGAAGAGCAGAAAGGCCTACGAAAAGATAACCAACTCTCACTGACCTTGCTGTAAGATAGTTGTTAGCTTAAGTATGTTAACTGAAGTGTAAGAATTATAACCACAGGCTGTTCTACGTAACTGCACCCTCCTTCTGCTATGTGCTTTGTAAACATATAAGATAAAGTACTCTAAGGCAGGTCAGGGCCGAAGAGACTGACATCCTCAGCTTTTCGGGCCACCTGGCCGAGCTCTCTGTTATGTTTGTCTGTATGTCTTTCTTTAACCCCCGTCATTCCCTCTTAGGTCTTTGAACCCTCGTGCAGCAAGAGATGCAGCACATAACAGAATGAGGAGCTCTTCTTTGAAGAGGTCCAGAAAACAAAAGAAGAAGAAATTACAGAATTAGAAAAGTTCGCAGACTCTCATCAAGTATTTGATTCAGGAACTAATCCTCAGTGAATATGAAAACCATTAATAGGTTGATGAAGAACTCAGTATTCACAGGACACCAAAAACTCAAGCCCACCAGCTGGTCTTCGGCTAAAGGGAAAAGCACATCTTCCCAAGGGAGTGGCCGATCCTCAGCATGGACCTGGCTGGTGTGAGACCCCCAGTGGAGGCGGGCAGGCCTTGCAAAATGGCAGGATGTGGCTGGCTATACAGGGCTCCCCACAAGGGACTCTGCTTAAAAAGGCGCAGCCTGACTCAAACCAAGTTCCAGTTCTCAGGAAATGCAGAATCATGATACCCAGCCAAACCACCCAGAAAGTGAGTGCCTGGAGGAAGCCTGGCCTGCACACTCATCTGCCATCCCCAAGGGGGTGCCCAGGAGAAGCCCCTGACCCACCAGATGTGACCTAGGGTAATTGGAGGAAGCCTACACGCTCTGCCGTCCCCAAAGGGGTGCCAGAAGAGGCCCCTGGCCCACGAGATGTGACCTGGGGGACCCAGAGAAGCGTGGCCTACATGCTTCTCCACTGTGCGCAAGGCGGTGCCCAGGAAACACCCGGCCATCCAGATGCGACTTGTGGGACCTGGAGGAAGCCTGGTCTGCATGCTCCTCTGCCATCCCTGAAAGGGCGTGGAGACACCTGGGGGACCCTGTGCATCAAACAGTTTGAGACCAACTAGAAAATTTCAATACAGAATAAGAAACAGGCGGTTTTAAGGAAGTATGTTTTAGTGTATTACACTGAAAATGGAATTAGCTTGTGTTAGAAAAAATCCTCATGTTTTAGGGTCATAAATTCAAATATTTAGGGGTAAATGATCACGACAGCTATAATTTACTTCCAAAAACTTCAGCAAATAATTATCTATTATGTAACGAGTGTTTTGGGGGTTCATTATTCCAGTCTACTTTTCTATATGCTTGAAAGTTTTCATAATTTTTACATAATCTTGAAAATGTTTTTACACTAGCATTTACATGTAAATATATTAGTGTTTTATGTAAGATATATTACATAACTATATTATATTAGTGACGTAAGAAACAAGCAATGTATCAGAAAGTGAGGATGTAATTAAGGTTCAGCAACCGCATCCACCACTGAAAGAGCACTTCTAGTGCCAAGGACAGGGCTGGAAGCGTCACACACCCTGTGTAGGGGTGGGCGCCACCCACACACCCCCACTTTCCATGCAACAAAGCTGGGCTGTGAGGCAAGAGGTTAGGGGGAGGGGCAGGACCCTCCTCTGAGGGGCTCTAAACGCCATGTTTGTAACCACCATGCTGAGCCTACTGAGGGCCATCATTGTAAACATCCAAAACAATATCCAATAAGATAGGCAAAATCAGGCCAAGAATCTTACCTAGACTTAGAGATTTCCTAAGGGTTGCTAAATGTGAGAAAAGCCATGTCATCAAGTGTAAGAACACAAACAAGTCAACTTTTAACAATCCACCATCAAACTTTTCCAATAAATATTACCTAGCATTGCTTGGGTGATAGTGAGTGGCATGAAATTGCTTAAGTTGCTCCCATGTAAGCTCCGGGATGCACAATGGGTCGCCCCCGGACACCACTGAGTAAGTGTGGTCGGGAAGAAGTCTGTTCTGAAGGTGCTGGGAGAATATCCTCTCATTGTCTGTCTTGAAATGTAAAATAAATAATAGTACATATAAAATAATACACATATACACTACATCACTCATCATAGCCAGTTAATCACATTCTGGTACATACATCTGTAATACTTTGCAAATAAAACTGTTCTAATGGTAAAAAAAAGACACTGTGCAGGCACTGTTTCACATGGCATTCAAACATTCATCACTCATGCCCAGGACCTGAGGATTGAGAAGAACAAGGGACTCTTCAATGTGTGCTGAACAAATGCATAGCTGAGAGTTGTAAATCAGGAAGGATCACCAGGTCAGCCTATCAGCTGTGAGAGCTATAAATCAGGAGGGACCACCAGGTCAGCCTATCAGCTGTGAGGGCTATAAATCAGGAGGGATCACCAGGGCTGCCTATCAGCCGTGAGAGCTGTAAATCAGGAGGGACCACCAGGTCAGCCTATCAGCCGTGAGGGCTGTAAATCAGGAGGGATCACCAGGGCTGCCTATCAGCCGTGAGGGCTGTAAATCAGGAGGGACCACCAGGGCTGCCTATCAGCCGTGAGGGCTATAAATCAGGAGGGACCACCAGGTCAGCCTATCAGCCATGAGGGCTATAAATCAGGAGGGATCACCAGGTCAGCCTGAGGGCTGTAAATCAGGAGGGATCACCAGGTCAGCCTATCAGCCATGAGGGCTGTAAATCAGGAGGGATCACCAGGGCTGCCTATCAGCTGTGAGGGAAGTGGGGAGAAGCTGTCACCCCAACTTGATTTTAAAGAAGATGTCTTGGAAGAAAAGACCCCTAAACTGAGTATGAAAAGATAAGACATGGTTCACGAGCTGAGAGAGGCTATGGGAATCAGGGAGCAGGCTACCCACAAGCTTCAGGGACATCAGGACAGGCAGGCTGTCAAAGTCGCAAGGGGACATGAAGACACCGGCCCAGGACAGCAGCTCTTAATCCAAAATGGTCTCAAGACTCCTTTACACTGAAAAATTAACCCATTTATGCCTGAGGTTGCAATTTTTTGTGTAAAAACTCAGACCTTGGCAATGACCTTGAGCTGTAGGAATATAAATAACTCCCACAAGCTTAGCATTCCAATAATGGAACACTAGGCATAACTAGGGTTTAATGAGAACCCGAACAGCTTTTGATTACGTAGGCTTCTTCTGCCTACGTAGATGCCTGTTTATAATTTTTCTGTATTCTAAATTAAAGCTGAGACATTTAAAAAATATTTATTCCTTAAGGTAAGCCATCATTACATGTTAATATAAATATCTTTGAAAAATACTTCTCGTAACAAAGTAAAAAACTGACTACTTAAGAGTGGTGCTGTATTGCCTTTCTTGCAATCTCTGTAGCGTCTGGCTCAGAGGTGAAGCTGGACTTTCCCACTTGCTCTGTATCCAGCTCGCTGTGTGTCACATATCACGCCATGTGCACTCTAGAAAGTTCACCATGTACTTGGGCAAGAAAGTGAAAAAGACGACGTCTTGATAGTGGTATGAAAATAGCTTTTATCTCCCAGTCTTCCTGCCGATCATACACAGGGGTTCCCAGACATGGTCTGAGACCCCTGGGAGGAACAGCCTGGCTCTGCTACCCCCACGACTCTGCTCACAGCACTGACCCCAACTAATTCAAGAAGGTATTATCACCTATGATGAGAATATTAAATAAAAGTAAACCATCTTCCAAACGCATCTATATGACGATATTGTACATGGGTGAGGTAAGCTGAACACAACACAAAAAAGGAAGAAAACTTACAAACACTCCCTTCATCTCATTAAAGACGACTCCTTTAAAGACCAAGGGCGTCTGCGGGTCGCTCGGATTCTCATGTTCCAGCCGCCATCCTTCCTGCCTGAGGAAACATAATTATAAGCTGACAGGGACTCAAATACTCAAGTCTGTACCACCTAATCAATCATTCATTACATACCAGAAATCCAGCTCTCGTAAACATGGGAAAAAAGTGGCATCCAAATACACCGAGAGGAGATTCTGAAAGTCCTTGGGATTTTGTGTGGAAAATGGATACAGGGTGTAATCACTAGCTGGGTATAAGTGAAAAGAGAAAACTTAAAATACAACAGATTCCTACTAAAATTATTGACTCTTAAGCCCCACTTCCCCTTTGTCCTATGGACAATAAGTTGTAGCTATTCTTGGGACAGAGGCAGTGGCCCTGTGCTCTGGCCCCTGGCCTCAGCAGCTGTCTCAGCTCATAACTCCAAGTGCTGCTTTCCCAGACCTGTCTCAGGATCTGCACTCAGCGGGCACCTGGGCTCATTCTTCAAGTTTCTCCAGAGACTTTCAGACCTCTACAAAGATGACCTCATTCTCTAAGAGCCTGGCTTTAACCTGCTCCCCAATCTCACTCCCTCACAGAACATACTGTTCACATCAGCAGCCTATCCACTATCATCAGTCTTACTAAAACTCAAATATCAACATTACTGGTAACTCTGGAAGCCTGACATTGCAGTGACATCCCCAAGAGAAAATCGTTTTGAACCTTTCAGGGAAAAGTTCACATACCTTTTCTTAAAATGCTAGTTTTTATAATCTCACTACCATGTGGCTTTCCTGAAGGATTAAATTTCTAACATCTTTCAACTAGGAAGAGGTATAAATTCTAGTACATTAATCACCCACTATCCTCTTTCCTTCTCAGAAACTAACTGAATTCCAGTGAGTATGCCTGCAAAGCCAAGTGCAGTTTCTGTTCAGGACACTGGTCTTACCTGTGAAGGCGTTCATGAACGTGGAGAGGGAGCGGTTCAACATTTTGAAGAAAGGGTCTCTGCATGGATACTTCTGAGACCCACAGAGAACGGTGTGCTCAAGGATGTGAGGAACACCAGTGCTGTCCATGGGGGTGGTGCGGAACTGCACGCTAGGGAAGGAGCATGAAGGGAACATGAAATGTGAGGCACACCCGTGCTGTCCGTGGGGGTGGAGCAGAACTGCACGCTGGGGAAGGAGCGTGAACAGAACGTGAAAGGTTCAGCTCAGTGCTGCCAGCAGAGTTCCCAGATGCATGACAACCTCAGGCTACTAGAACTCATCATGCTGACACTGCAATCCTCCAATAGGAGGCTTTCCAACTATAATGTACATCGATTCAGACTGTAAAATGGTAATGTATTTTGATGAGATTATAAGGTAAGCTTTTCCTTATTTTTAAAGATGCTCTGTCAATAGGAATACTAGTGAGATATTATTTTGAACCACGTAATGGACAGTCAATGCTTTAAATCAAGCTTACCCAACCTGTGGCCTGCAGCCCACATGCTCAGGACAGCTTGGAATGCAGCCCAATACAAATTCATGCACTTTCTTAAAACACTGAGGTCTTTCATTTTTAAGTTCATCAGCTATCCTTAGTGTATTTTATGTGTGGCCCAAGACTAGTGCCATTCTTCCAATGTGGCACAAGGAAGCCAGAAGACTGGACACCCCTGTTTTAAATAAAAACATCCAAGACCATGTTCCTACAAAGCATCACCTACCTGAACAGATTATTTGTGTCTTCTCTGGCCAGGTGTAAATATCTGGCTCCTGTGTCATCATGGCTGAGCTTCACTGCAGTCAGGAACAGCTCAGGAACAGATGTCACCTGAGTTAACAAGAAAAACAAGACCAGCTAAACTTAGACAAAATGGCCTTTGAAATGATTATCTTCGAGACGATGAGAAAACTGGCTTTTCTGCCTGAAATTAGGTGACACCAGGAAGCCAGCATTTCAGAGCTGGACAGGGCAGAAGCAACCTGCGCAAGTCCCTTATCCTACAAACAAGGAAAGACAGACCTAAAAAGGGCAGATGAGAATGTATATATGTATTTTTTGAGTGCTTACTACTGGTTAGGCATTTTCTATTTTTTTTTTTTTAATTTTCGATTCTTTTTTGGCTATGCATTTTCTAATCACGTCACATACAACTCTGTAAGGGAGATATTCTCATCCTCATTTACAGATAAAAAAAACCAAGGCTTGGAGTGATTAAATAAGCTGCTCAAATCAGAGCCAGGATTCACCCTGGTGTCTGCCCTTCCCGTGGTACTGTGCTGCATGCATCTGAGTAACACAGCTCCCCTCCACCATCTGCCCCGTGGCCCCTGCTTTTGTGCATCTCATCTCCTGTAGTGTTCAGAATGGCCCTGCAAGGAAGGTAAATGCGGGAGTGAGCTAGCCTGCGACAGAGGGAGAGGCTCCAGGACTAGCCTTTCCTTCTCCTAATTTGGGATGGGTTCTCAGTGGTAGCTAGAAGCACAAAGGTGGGGCTTCCACAACAGCTGGAGGGGCCAGGATGATAGGAATGCCCCCAGGAAAGATGAAAGAATCCTCAGTCCTGGGCGTGATGGAAGATCATCTCCTACTTTAAGTAAGTCTCCAGGTGGTGTCCACACTCTTCGGTATTAAAGAAACTGTCTTCTCTCCAGTCGTGCCAGCCAGCCTTCTCCCTCAATCACATACCATGACCCTATGATGACCACACCACTCACTACCCTCTTCCAGGTGCCACAAGAGTCACCTGTCCAAGTTCACACAGCAAGTCACTGGCAGAGGTCAGATCTCAGGTCTCCTCAGCCCAATCTAGGGAGACTGCCACCCAACAGTCACACATAAAGTGGTCCACTATGACCTGCATAATCTATAGCTGTTAAATTACTTATGTTTCCAACCTTACTGTACTTTGTAATAGACGACCAATGAGTTTAAAATCAGCAGATACAGTGAGATGTCTGCTTTCTAGTAATATACAGCCTTAATAATCGCTTTCATGGTAGCTATTTCCAAACAAGAATCATGACTTATCCTACGTTTTTATGGCTGGACACAGTGGCTCACACCTATAATCCCAGTACTTTGAAAGACCAAGGTGACAGGGTTTGGATGTGTCCCCACCCAAATCCCATAATTCCTACATGTTGTGGGAGGGACCTGGTCGGAGGTAACTGAATCATTAGGGCGGTTCCCCATGTTATTCTCGTGATAGTGAGTACGTCCTCATGAGATCTGATAGTTTCATAAAGGGCTTCCCCCTTCACTTGATTCTTACTCTTTTCCTGCTGCCCTGTTAAGAGGTACCTTCCACCACGATTGTAAGTTTCTGGAGGCCTGCCCAGCCATGCAGAACTGAGGCAATTCAACCTCTTTTCTTTATAAATTACCTAGTCTTGGGTATTTCTCCATAGCAACGTGAGACTAAACTAATACATAAGACAAGAGGATTGCTTGAACCCAGGAATTTGAGACCAGCCTAGGCAACAAAGCAAGTTTCCATCTACACACACACACACACACACAAAATAAGCCAGGCATGGTGGCACCTGGTCCCAGCTACTTGGGAGACTGAGGCTGGAAGATCGCTTGAGCCCAGGAGTTCAAGGCTGCAGTGAGTCAAGATCACACCACCACACTTCAGCCTAGGTGAAAGGGCTAGTCCCAGTCTCAAAAATAAATACGTTTCTATAAAATCTAAAAAATAAAGAAGAAGAATCAACCACTCTGGGTAAGGTCCTTATTAACAGTAACCTGTACTATAAACCCAAGTGTTTTCGGCCAGCCTTTGCAGGATTTCACAAATGCTCTGAGTCTGTTTTCATGCCTGGACCTTGCCTGGAGCTCCCTGGTCACTGCCCTGCCCAGAGACGGCCGCTCTCTCACGCCACCCTCTCCAGGAGCTCTTCCCTCTCCCCCAGCAGCAGCAGCTCCCACTCCCCTCCACCCTTGTCCTTGGCACGCCACATGGCGTCCACCGTATGTCTTCAGTCACAGCTGCAACAGTCTTTCTAGATGTTAAGCTGTCTTTTACATTTGCTATAACATCAAACAAAGCCAACAGCCAGCCAAATATGTGACGTGTGTCATTTTTAGTTATTATGCTAAATAAAAAACAATGCAAAAAGTTGAAGCCAAATCACAAAACAAAACAAGAATTCATTTTAATGTAAACCCAAGTAAGTATAGGTCCACAATTTCTTCTCTATAATTTTCAAAACCAAATGGCTCAAAGAACAAAGTTTCTGCAGAAATTTAGAGCAAACTATTTGATGGCAAAACCTGACCGAACAGATCAGGATGTTGAGTCTTCATGATCACAATCAGTAAATCATCAGGTTTGGCTGCAGAAACACTAGTGTGTCTGATTACAGAGACCCAGCTAGAAGTGTTACTTTCTAAAATCTGACAAGAATCAGGCTTTGCGGTATTCCAGGAAGGGACTGAAGGTCATTTCATTCACAAGCTGTGTTCAGCTGAGTAGCTACCATGCAGCAGGAGCTGGGCCATGGCCTCGGGACACAGGGATGAAAAGGCTGGTCTCTGCTTTGAAGGGCCCTGCACGTCCGCCAGAAGCCATACCCGCAGTGCATGTGGATTTGTAGGGAGATGCTGAGGAGGAGCCGTACCTGGCTGACGGTGAAGCCGTGGATTTTATCTCCCACTTGATACTGCAGAGCCCTCTCACAAGCCCGGGTACTGCTCCAACGCCAAGCTTTGTGGTATGCATGTCTAGATGAAGAAAAATCAACTACGTTAGAAGAGTTACAGGAAAATTATCAGGCTAACATTATTCAGCAACAGAGTGAAAATACTCTCATGTGATAAGGACTATTCATTAATTAAAAATTAAATACTGCATCTTCCAAAATCTTGCACAATCCAGAAAACTAATTTCTGGTAAGGTCTTTTCCATGTTAATAACCTTTTATCTTAACTAAAGCTTCAATGTTGGAAACCTTTTCTTTATACATGTTCACGAATAACTATAACACAATTATGGTTTAAATTCCCCTTAAGAAACAACTCTTAAACAAAAGGGCTTTCTTCGGCCGGGCCCCGTGGCTCACGCCTGTAATCCTAGCACTTTGGAAGGCTGAGGTGGGTGGATCACCTGAGGTCAGGAGTTCAAGACCAGCCTGGCCATCATGGTGAAACCCCATCTTTATGTAAAAAAAAAAAAAAAAAAAAAAGGCTTCCTTCCCTCACAGAATCCTCAGAAGCCTTCACAGTACAGCAGGAAACTCACATTACAGTTAAATTCCATTTCAAGTCTAACGAATGGGTGAAAATTTAAAAAGCCTAGTATTACCAGGAACTCTCATACACTGTGGGTAACCTCACATATAGGCACCGAGGAAAGAGACCTAAGCAGAACCCTGGCACAGATAGGGCTTGAAGAATATCTCACTTTATAGTGTTACTACTCAGCTATTTCCTTTTATATAATCCTTTATATAATCATATACTAGTTTATAGAATTAGGGCTTGAAGAACCCCTTTATATAATCCTCTATATATAATCATATAATGGTTCATAGTCTGAGTGCCTAAAGAGTATTTCCCTACACATATATAATTATATCTTAGTTTATAATCGGAGGACTGCCTAGAGTGGACACAGTACAGAGCATGAATTAAGGAATAAGCAGCTTATAATCGGAGGAATGCCTAGAGCAGTCACAGTGCAGAGCATGATTTAAGAGAAAACAGTTATACTAGGACAAGAATCCATGGCCCAGGCGGCAGCGTTCAGTATCTTAAAGATACCCGCTGTATGGCAGGCTTGGGGCAAGAGCCACTCCTCCTGATAAAGGAGTTGTAGGACCTTGCTCCAGTTCTTGTGGAAGGCTGCCCTCAGACCAGCAATCCACTGTGGTGACTGTGAACTTTATCAGTTCCTGCTACTGTGCTGCTGGAAAAGCATCTTCCCACAGAACTCATTGGAAGCTGCCAGCAGGTGGCGGTAACCCTAACAGCTCTGTCACTACTGTGTGACTTAAAGCATCCCCTCTAAATCTTCTACTTAGAAGTAGTTTGCCCTTAGATAGAAGTATTGCACACCGCACCCTCTTCACTGCGCATGGCCCACCTTCTAGCCTCAGAGACCTAATGGGGGTGGACCCCTTACTGCACACGGCCCTTGCCTTGATAGTAACAGGCCCCTTGCTACGCACTGTCCACCTCCTAGCCTAGGTGACCTAACGGGGGTGGACCCCTTGTTTTATTGCTTACAACCCTATCACTATTCTTAAAAGTTATGATTTCACTCACTGCCCTGCCCCTAACCTGTACACAATAAATACGCTTCTGGACATTTGGGGCCTCGCCTGACTCCGCTCATAGGTGGCGTGGCCCCTCGAGCCCAGCTGCGTTTTCCTTGTACTTCTGTGTCCTGTCTCTTTTATTTCTCTGATCCTGCGCCTCAGCACAGCATAAGGCACACCCACGACCCTGTGGGCCTTCAGCGCTACAATACACCACTACAGGGAGTACAACAAAGTGGAACAACTTTGGAAAAGCACTTGGCATTCTTTTGTTTCTGAGATGGAGTCTCACTCTGTCGCCAGGCCGGAGTGCAGCGGCGAGATCTCGGCTCACTGCAACCTACACATCCCGGGATCAAGCGATCCTCCTGTCTCAGCCTCCCAAGTAGCTGGGCCTACAGTCATGCACCACCACACCCAGCTAATTTTTGTATTTTTAGTGGTGATGGTGTTTCACCATGTTGGGGCCAGGATGGTCTCGATCTCTTGACCTCGTGATCCACCCGCCTTGGCCTTCCAAAGTGCTGGGATTACAGGCGTGAGCCACTGTGCCCAGCCAGCAGTTGGCATTCTTTAGCAAAGCTGAAGATCGGAAGTCCATTCACCTCCACACCTTACACCGCTGCCCCAGCACACATGGACAAGAATGTCAGCACTAACCCTGACAGTCCCAAACTCAACTCACCCAGATGTGTGTCCACAGAGAATGGATAAACTGCAGACTAATCATTCAGTAAACAAAAACCCTTACCAATAAAGGGCCTACAACTCCATGTAACAAAGATGTGGGTCACATAATGTGAAACGAAAGATACACATGATACAGGATTATCCTAAAGAGGTATTACTCAAATAGGTAACAAGGTATTGCCGGAATGCATATAGGTACTAAAATATAAAGAAAAAGCAAGGAAATTTCTGTAAGTCATGACAATGAAAAAAGGGAGCGAGAGGGTTCTGAGCAGTTGGGGGGCAATCTTCAGCTTGGTCACGGGGAAAGTTTATTTATTTTGAGACAGAGTCTTGCTCTGTTGCCCAGGCTGGAGGGCAACGGCACAACCTCGACTCACTGCAACCTTCACCTCCTGGATTCAAGAGATTCTCCTGCCTCAGCCTCCCAAGTAGCTGGGACTATGAGCACTCACCATCACGCCCTGCTAAGTTTTGTATTTTTAGTACAGACGGGTTTTACCACGTTGGCCAGGCTGGTCTCAAACTCCTGGCTTCAAGTAATCCCCCCCACCCGCCTTGGCCTCCCAAAATGCTGGAATTACAGGGGTGAGCCACCGCTCCCAACCTATTTTCTAACAATTATTCTCAGCAGGATGAAATGACTCACACCTGTAATCTCAGCAATTCGAGAGGCTGAGGAGGGGGACCACTTGAACCCAGGAGTTCAAAGCCTGCCTGCGCAACATAGCAAGATCCCTTCTCTTGAAAAAAGTATTATTCTCTCAAATTGTATGTCTTATGGGATTTTCTACATTAACATAACCCACCTAAATACTTAAAGACGATATGTACGGGAGGGGAGGGGAAAACACCTATTCAGTCACTGGCAGTATTATGAAGATATACTCAGCATTTGCTGATTTCGCAAATTTCATAATTATGAGACAGCAACATTTTAAGAAATTACTTATCATCAAGGACATGATAGGCAAGCCCTGAGCGGCGAGGCCAGGGCCTCCCCCGAACTTTCCAGAAACCTCCTGCTGCCAAACCCACGCCAGGACGCCCCGTGTCTCCAGGCCTGCGCCCGCGGCACTGACCTGTCACCTTCTATTAAACACGGGCTCGTGGGGTGCCATGCACACTAAACCGCTTCGTCGTTTTTTCCTCTATAAATTGAGTCATTAAAAAAACAAAACAGTTCCATTCCGGGAGGCTCCAGCTCTCTGAACACCGCGAGACTTTAATTTTACAGCGCGGGCTGTGGGCGCCTCGGGTCTCTGAAGGACTCGGCCTCCGACAGAAATGACCTGGGGGCAGCGCTATCAGCGAGCACCCGGGTTCAAGCCCACGCTAATGGAGGGCCCCGCCGGGAGCGCCGCGGGCAGGCCGGGCCCCCAGCCCGAGGCACCGCCCCCGGGAGCAGGCAGGAGCTCCGGGGTCCTCGGGCCACGGACGCGGGAGCTCTGGCTCACCCCAGACCTTCCCCTCCACGGTCCCAGCGCGCCGCGTCTCACCTGCCGCTCAGCTGCCTCAGCGTAACCAGGCCCGGCCGCCCGCCGCAGCGCCACATGGCGTCAGACCAGCACTGGCCCTGAGAGGGAGCCCACTTAACCCGACGCAGGGCGCGGGGCGGGGCTCGCGGTGCCGGCCACCACTCCTATTGGTCAGCGTGAACGGCGACGCCCTCTGCAATAGGCTGCAGGGGAAAGGGACGGCCTCCCCTGTTACAGGGAGGGAAGGAGGGCGGGAAGGAGGAAGGTGCTGAGGGAGGACGGCGGAAGGGGCGGGGCCGGCCGGCCAAGGCGAGGGGCGTGGTTATTGAGAGAAAGGGGCGGGGTGCGGCCAGGAGAAGGATGTGGGCAGATTACAGGAGGGGGACGTGGGCAGATAGGAGAGTGGGGCGTGGCGGGAGACGTGTCTATGCAGATTAGGTGAAGCCTGGTGGAGGGAGGGGCTGCGCAGGTGAAGAGAGGGACGTGCTATGTTGGGCGGGGCTGTGCACGTGAGGGGTGGGGCTTAGTGAGGGGTGGCTCTTTGTAGGTGAGGAGTGAAGCCTCGTGGGAGAGGGGCTTGCAGGTGAGCTGGGCCTTGGGGGCGGGGCTTGCAGGCTATGAGGTGGAGTCTAGTGGGGAGGGGCTGCAGGCGAGCTGAGCCTTGGGGGCGGGGCTTGCAGGCTATGAGGTGGAGTCTAGTGGGGCGGGGCTGCAGGCGAGCTGTGCCTTGGGGGCGGGGCTTGCAGGCTATGAGGTGGAGTCTAG
>CAUYQU010073826.1:0-48656 GCA_963574635.1 Cheracebus regulus | reverse complement strand
TTATTTTCTTCCCTTATTCCTTCCTGTCTCTGTTGTTAAGTACAATTGACAGCATAAAAGAGGTTTTTAATACCTTTTTAAGATTGCATTCCAGCCTGGGCAATAGAGCAAGAATTCTGTTCTCTCTCCCACTTTTTCTTTTCCCTCTCATAAAAAAAAAAAAATACATTGGCAAAAAACTCAGTAATCAAACATATTGAAGTTGTATAAAAATAACTGGAAAATGAAGATATTAAATCATAATTACTACAATGTCTTCCACTGAATTATTTTAACTTTTAGGAATGAAGCTTAAACTTGCAACACAATAAATAAATAAACATTATTGCAGCCAGGCATGGTGACTCATGTCTATAATCCTAGCACTTTGGGAGGCTGAGGTGGGTAGATCGCTTGAGGTCAAAGGTTTGAGACCAGCCTATCCAACATGGTGAAACCTCATCTCTACTAAAAATTCAATTAGCTGAGCATGGTGACATGAGTTTGCAGCCCCAGCTACTCGGGAAGCTGAGGCAGGAGAATGGCTTGAACCCAGGAGACAGAAGTTGCAGTGAGCCGAGATTGTGCCATTGCACTCCAGCCTGGGTGACACAGTAAGACTATACCTCAAAAAAAAAAAATCATTGCAAATATGTATTCATATACATTGCACACACAGACATGTTTTGTGCACAGATATACTCATACACACATACATGTACTCCCCCAGCCATCAGTACTTCTGTGTCATGAACTCCACCCCAGTGTGACTAGTGCTTCCTGGAGCTCCGCCAAAAAGTTCCTGCCATAGCAACCCCTGGCTTTACCCTCCGGAGACAATCACTGTCTAAATAGCTCTATCTCTCGTGGACACTGACCACATTTTCTGGTTTCTTAGCATCTTTGAGCACCCTTGGATATGTCTGGGGAATTTCTAGCCTTGTGAGTCCCATCTTCCCAAAGCAGATCCCAAAGGACTCAGAGGTGCAACTTTGACAGCTGGTTCCCAGGAGTTTTCAGGCTCCACCAAGCTGATCCTCACACCCCAGACTCTGCTTTGAGAAGGATCAGCCTGAGGAAGGAGGCTCCACTGGAATCTACCTGTGCTAGAGGCGTCTGACTCCTGGAGGTGACAGCCTGCCTTTCTAGCCACCAGAGCAGACACAGCAAGGGACACAGGGCAGCAGCAGCCATGTCCAAGCCTGATAGCAGGGCAAACTGCAGCATCCCAGGCTTGGTGATGGGGCTGGGTAGGAGGACTCATTGTCAGGCCAATTCCTGGAAGCAGTGAGCCTATTTCTCTATGTCTCTTAGGGATGTTGTGGACTCCCCAGTCTACTCTTTTTCACTGAATCCACCATAATGAACTATTTTTTACTTGTAACTAACAAAATGTTGTGATCCTGACTGCCCTAGACTTGTTGAAACATGTCTCCAGAGCCTATATACATTTAAGCAACAATGTATCTTTACGCTTAACAATGAAACTCGGCTTGACACACTGGTAAGCTTAGACCCATTCTTTCTTTCTGACTGCCCCATGGTATTTGATGGTATTGTATTGGTGCACCATAGTTTGCTTAACAAGACCCCTACTGCTTCACATGTAAGAGATTTTTCTTATTTTTCCTGTTCTATACAATGTAGCCTGACACACATTTTTCATTTTCAACTCACACTGTGGCTTTCAAACAGAATACTAACAGCAAGATTGCTGAAAGATTATATATGCACAATAAATTTTTTAACATATAGAAACAAATTTTATATTCAAAGGTTATTCTAATTCATACCTGCACTAAAGATTTATGAAGACACCAATTTTTGCCCCACACTTGCTAATACTTGATGTTATTAGTCCTTTGAAATGTTGCCATTTTGAAAGGAAAAACTCCACCTCATTTTAATTTCTATATTAAAAATTTATTCATAATTTGAGCATTATTTTACATATTTACTAGCCATTTGTATTTTTCTTCTGTTTTGCCTATTTGTATTTGCCCATTTTTCTATTTTCTTTTTTTTTTTACTGATAGAGATCACATTATATATTTTACATAATATAGAACATATATTGCATGCAATTTGTGTATATTCTATTGCAAATATTTTCCCTAAGTTTCTCATTTATCCTTTAACTTTATTTAGGGTATTTTCTACTCCACAGAAGTTCTATTTCATACTTGCTGGGATGATTCAACTTTAGAGAATTTAACAATATAATTAAGTAAAATTAATAAATAATTTGAGTGAAAAAAAATCACATCTAATCCAAAGGAAAAAGAATGATTGAATTCAGACAAAATTGTTTATTAAAAACTTTAAGTAAAATAAAATATTTGATTAAATAAATTTTTTAAAAAACCTTCTTGAGTTATGAATGCTATCAGAAGTCATTATAAAAACATTACACTGAACTGTAAAATCCTAAATGCATTCTGACTGCAGTTGGGAGCAGGACAAAGGATAGGATGTCTCCTCACTATAACTCAATTGCGTTTGGGGGATTTTAGCTAATGCAATCAGACAGAATTAAGTGACTGATGTAAACTGAAAAGAGATAAAAGCAGTATCACTCTTTGCAGATAATATGATTTTACTACTAGAAAATGAGGAGGTAAAACTAAAAGAAAACCTTTTAGAACTAATTTTCCTCTTAAAAAATTCACAGGAAGGTGTCACTATATAAGCAGTGACTCAAATCCTCCATAGCTTTCCTCTCTGCTAGTAGTAACTATTTAGAAATTAAAATGGTAAAAGCTTCTATTCATGACAGCTACTAAAACTAAAAATGGCCAAAAATAAATTTATCAAGGAAGATACAAGAGTAGAATGTATATTTCAATATTAATATTTTACTGAAGACATAAACCAAGACTCTAGTAAATGGAGAAATGTTATATTACTGAATGGGAAGACTCAACATCATAAAATCTTCTCAAATCAATGTGTAAATTTTATGCAATTCCAATCAGAATTCTAATGGATTGTTTATATATTCTGGTTCTGCTTTTGAAACTGCCTAACTTGATTGTAAATTTCATATGGATGAATTACATTGATAATTTCTGAGAATGTTTTGAGAAATCATTTTCCAGATATTTAAGTGTATGTTAGAGCTACTCTAGTCAATAGCATATGTTACTAGTACAGGAACAGACAAATTGATGACCAAAACAGAACATAGAGTCCATTAACCAATCCCCAAATATGTATTTTTTAATGGTAAATAATACTTGAAAAAATAGCTAATAGTTTAGAATAAAAAATATGTATTTATGCTAAATTATAAAATAACTTTCAGCTAGATTAAAGATCTATTGGAAAGATGAAATCCATTTAATGTTATAGTAAAATATAGGAGCTATGTTTTCGTTGTTTAGCCAAGTGGGGAAGGTAATTCTCAGTAAGTCTGATAACTGGAAGCCATGCCAAAAAAAAAAGAAAGAAAGAAAGAAAAAAAAACACCTCACCTGATCTCTTTGATTATATATTAACCCCACCATATTATAGGTTAGGGTATAAGATCTGTAAGTTGGAATAAGTAACTCATGCAAGATCACTCAACTTGGCAGAGATAGAGAATATCGGGCTAATCAGAGGGTCAGAATGGTTACATGATACAAGTTATACATTTTTCTCTTTCCAAGTGGTTCATTAATTGTAATGAGCATTAAACACCGCCAGGAGTTCTCATTAAAATTTACCTGACTCCCACTCCCAATTTTTAATTTAATAGGTCAGATTAGGGACCAAAAATCTGCATTTTGAATAAGCTGATAGGTAATGTCCATGCTGCAGAGTGTAACCTCACTTGGAGTAATAATTTGCTATACAACTTCCTTAAACAAAAAATCATGCTGCTAATATATATATTAGCTTAGATGCCATAAAAGAGCACACATTTTATTCTAAGTTATTTTAGGGGTACACCCATGTTATGAGCTGGTGAAAACTTAGGCTGGAGGGGTAAACAGATATAGAGAGTCAACATCAAACTCCACCAGGAACAGAATTAGGTCAGGATGAGGTTACATAAAAGCAACATAATTAAGATATTTTGTTTATCAAAAGAAAGTTATATGATGTTAGCAAAAATGGCAGTGCAATGACATCTAAAAATCTCTTCTCTATAAAAGTGATGGGAAAACTGGTAAAAGTTGTCAGAATCAAATTTTTCTGAACTCTGAAAATTAACCAAGGCTTGGAATAACCTGGAGAGTGTTCATTCAAGAATAAATGGCTGAATTTCAGGAAGGCCAGTGAGCTTAGGGCATTTTAACAGTCTCATTCCCTGCTCTCCAGGTGCACAGTAATCTTGTA
Organism: Cheracebus regulus; assembly: GCA_963574635.1. Taxonomy (NCBI): domain Eukaryota; kingdom Metazoa; phylum Chordata; class Mammalia; order Primates; family Pitheciidae; genus Cheracebus; species Cheracebus regulus. The sequence goes on along the minus strand of CAUYQU010073826.1, from coordinate 44,354 downwards.
AAATAAAACTCTGCATTCCTATTGCTGAACCCCCAGAGGTAACAGAATGAAGTTGGAGATCTTACAAAGCTTCACTTTCAAATAATTGCCCTTTAAAAAGAAACCTATTTCGTGGTTTCCTGGAATGTTCCCACTTACAAGGGTGTCTGTATTTGAGCTGACTTAGAGACTGTCCAATGCAAAAAGCCTTCTCCCCAAGAAGCATTTGTTGAGAACAATTAACAGGCACAAATTTTAACTTTGTAGCTGCTTGAGGTGATGAATAGCAGTTGAAACAATCAACAGGCTAACCAAAAAAGCTGTAAAAGAAAAGCTGGGACATGAGATATTCCTAGGATTAGAATATCCTGACAGATTCTTGGGAATCTAGAAGGTCATGTGTATGTCAATATGGGCCACATGCTCCAGGCTGTGGTCCAATGCTCTCATCGATGGCTGACCTTGAGGCTCTGTGCAAACAGAAAGGGAAAGCTAGGCAATATTGTCAACTGCGTGGCTGAGTGTTGAAGGAGTGTTCTAACACATGAAAATAGCTCCTTGGCAGAAACAGGAAAACTTATTGGTTCCAGACATTTGAGGAAGCCTCTATCTAATTATTAGTTATAGAAACCTCAGTAGCCATACAAGGACAAGAATACATATTTTACAGAATTTGTTTAGAAAAGACCCTAAGTAAACAAAAATAACGAACAACCACAAGAAGCAATATCTGTAAACCGGGAGTGGGGTGGATCTAATTTTCATGGTTGTCACATTATATTATTTTCAATGTCTAATTTCCAACAAAAATTATGAGACATGCAAAGATACAAGAAAGCATGGTTCGTATGTAGTTGGAAAAACAAGCCATCAGTGGAAATTGTCTCTAAAAAAGCCCAAACAGTGGACTTACTAAAGAAGTACTTTAAATAAGCTATTTTGTTCAAAGAGATAAAAGACACAATGTGTAAAGAACTAAGGAAAAGTATGATGTGTCAGTAAATAGAGAATAGCAATAAAGAAATACCACTTTATTTGAAAAGTCAAATAGAAATTCTGCAGTTAAAAAGTATAACTAATGAATGATATGAAAAATGCACTAGAGGGCTCAATAGCAGAGATGAGCAGGCAGGAGATAGAATAAGTGAACTTGAATATAGTCAATAGAGATTATGAAATATGAAGAACAGAAGGAAAAAAAGAATAAAGAAAAATGAACAGAGCTTCAGATATCTGTGGAACACCATTAAGATTATCAACAACATATGAATAATGGGAAATTCAAAAGATGTGAAGAGAAATAAAGGGGCAGACAGAATATTTGAAGAAATAATGGCCAAAAACCTCTCAAATTTGATAGAGAACAGTTAGATACACAGCCAAGTAGCTCAATGAATTGCAAGGAAGATAAACCCAAAGAGATTCACAGGTATACATCATAATCAACCTGCCAGAACCCCAATACAAAGAGATAATCTTGAAAGCATCAAGAGAGAAGCAATTGATCATGTACAAGTGATTCTCATTTAGATTACAGCTGATTTCTAATCAAAAGTCACAGAGACCAGAATAGGAAGACATATTCAAGGTACTGAGAAAAAAAAGGTCGACCAAGAATTCTATATATGGCAAAGCTATGCTTCAAAGATAAAGTAGAAATTAATATTTTTTTCCATCTTTAGGAAAACTTTGTATAGCCACAGTGGATCTGATTTTATCTTGAATTGTACTCTCATAATTCCCATGTGTTGTGGGAGTGACCCGGTGGGCAGTCATTGAATCATGGGGGCAGTTTTCCCCATACTGTTCTCACGGCAGTGAATAAGTGTCATGAGATCTAATGGTTTTATCAGGGGTTTCCACTTTTGTGTCTTTCTCATTCTCTGCCTGCTACCATCCATGTAAGATGGGACTTTCTCCTCCTTCCCTTCTACCATGATTGTGAGGCTTTCCTACCCATTTGGAACTATAAATCCAATTAAACTTCTTTCTTTTGTCAATTTCCCAGTCTTGGGTATGTCTTTATCAGCAGCATGAAAACAGACTAACACAGGCACATACCTGTAAGCTCATCACTTTAGGAGGCCAAGGCAGGAGGATCACTTGTGGTCAGGAGTTTGAGACTAGCCTGGGCAATATAATGAGACCGCATTTGTATAAAAAAATTTAGAAATAAATTTTCTAAATTTATCTAGAGAGAATGAAGAGCAAAGTTTTGTGCAATGTTGAAATGAAATTAGTATGAATCTGAACTAGTTTGTTATAAATTAAGATGTGACTTGTAATCCCCAGAACCTCTATGAAAATAACTATAAAATATATAGTAAAATAAATGAAAAAAGAATTAAATGATACACTAGAGTTATTTAACAAAAGAAGGCAGGAATAGAGAAACAAAAAAAGACATGAACATATAGAAAAAATAGTGAAATGTAAGACATAAAGACATTGTGAACCTTCTTGTCTGTGGTACATGGACTGAGGTGGGATTGATGCAAACAGCAGATTACCAATACCAAGAGATGTATAGGAGTGAGGAAGGAGCAGGAGAGGAATACGCCTAGAAGCCAATCCGTGGTAGTAAATCCTGTACCCTCAACCCCAACAGGTAGTCCTATTTGTCCCTCCTGCAGACTCTTGAGCTGTTCCTACCTGCTCCAAGTTTGGCTCTACTCAGTAGTGGGTTTATTGTAAAGAGAATGAAGCTTATAGCAGGAGACTTCCTTCAGGGACTCTGGGATAGGGCAGATTCAGTCACTGGCCAGGTACATGGAGCACTGCCCCAGCCTGGGAGTCACCATTGCTGGCGAGGGGCTACAGGAAAGGTCAAGGCACTGGCAGCCTTGCCTTGCATCTTGCAGCCCCAGTGGCAACCTGCCCCTTTTGGACCAATGGAGCATCTTGACCCTGTGATAGACTTCACGGAGATGGATCTGAAGGATGCTGCTCTTCTCCTTGCAAGAGCAGGAAGGTTAGGGCAGAGGGGTGGGAAATGGGATGGTCATATCCTGAGAGACTGGGAAATTAAAGGCCCAAGTCCTTTGAGGGCTTGGCCTAATTCTGCATCTTCCCCAACCCCCAAAGTCTCTGCTCCCATCAGAGGCTCTGAGGGCTTCCTTTGACTCTGCCTCCCCCTACTCAGTCCCCAAAGAAGAACCCGCTGAGCAAGAAACTGCACAGAAAGTCACCACTGCGCATTACCAATTATGAGAGGTAAAACTGAAAGATGCTTTCTAAACTAGCAATAATAACAAAAATTCTGTCAACCCTGCTAGAGGAAAGATGGAATTAGCTTTCTATTCTCTCTGTAGAAAATGATATTACAAAACTGTTGTCATTGAAAGAGGCAAAAAAAGAATATATAGGAAAAAATAACCTCAGAGAAATGAGTATTACAGAGGTGTGTCAGGCAGTCAATGACAACTGCTAAAAATTTCATGTTATTTTTCTGGATTTAAGATGTTTGTGATATCTGGTGGCTTTTTAGTATTTAAATTTGCATAATTTTTTTCTTGTTCATTGTAGAATTCTATATCCTTTTTTTCCTAAAACAACTTGCTTTCAAATTGCATAAGATTCAGACCCCAAACACCTCCAGCTGGGCCTCTTCCCACCGCTTGTAGAAGACTCCCTGAGGGGCCACAGAGGAAAGCAGGGCTCTCTTCTCAGCAGAATCTCCCAATTTCTTGTTATCTATTGGTCAGTGTAGTCACTTATAATTTAAGAAACATTTTACCTTATCTGTTTTGTCTCCTTTGTAATCACCCATATGATTTGTTTTTGTCTTCCTTTTTTTAATTTAATAAGCCTTATTGGAAGATTATATTTTATGAGATTTTCTTTTAAAAAAGTTTTTGCTTTTGTAGATTTTGTTTCCTTGTTATCTAATTCAAATTCAATTTCTAGTATTATCCTCTTTTACTCTTTCTGCCAAAAAATGCAGATCAGATTGTAGAAAACAAAACAAAAAGCTATGGATACAGCATAGATGAAGGCAAAGTCTTCACTCCCATGACACTTCTCTTCTAGTTATTAATTAAAAAACCAATTAATAACAATGTGTAATTCATTGTCAGGTGGTGTTTGGTACTATGAAGAAAAATACATGTAGGTGAGTGGATATGGAATGATGGGGGCGGCATCTGCTTTAGATGGGATGGTCACGGAAGGACTTTTCAAGAAAGTGATTCTGAGCAGAGAACTGAGTAGGTGAGGAAGAGAGCCAGAGTATGTGTGTTCCGGGCAAAGGGAGAGCAAGGGTAAAGGTCCTGAGGTAGAAAGGGACTTGGTGTATCCTAGGACTTGTACAAAGGCCACTGTATGCCATTACTATCAAGTAAGGAAAACAGAGAGTAGGAAAGAATTCAGAGGTTCCAGAGCGGAGCGCTTATGTGATACTGTTAACTATAGGGAGAGCATGATTTCTATTCCACATAAGAAAGCAAGACAGCAGAGACGGTGGGGCTGCAGAGCACTTAGGCAGACTGGTGTATAAATCCACAACAACCACTGGGAGGGGAACCTCCCTTGCATCTGGTTCTGCTTCTCAGAGCTTGCTTGTTGGTCCCAGAGGCACAAAGGGGCTGGGTCCCACCAGGAACAGCTGGGTGGCAGTGAATGCTGGAAAATGAGAGAGGAAGAGACAGATGGATGAGATTACAGGAATTCTCCAACGGGTCTAGCTTTGACTGTGAGGCAGAAAGTGCGAAGGTGAGTGGAGAGTCACTGTCACAGGGAAAGTTCTAAGACTTGGGACAGGTGGCAGAAAAGACCTGTGAGAAGCTAGAAGGAGTCCCTCTTTCGCCTTTATTATTCATTTGTTCCACTAGTAACACATGTCATTTGCAAACATATTAGAAAATACAGATAAGAGAAGAAAGAAAGTCATTTTAAATGGCAAATTTAAAGATTGCTAGATTTGCAATTTAATTGTTAATATTTTGGTCTATACAGTTCCATATTTCCTATACATTTGTGTAGTTATAAATGTTAAGTATTTTTACACAAAATCATATTTGCATTACACTAGAATTTTTTGCATTAAATATTTTATAAACATCCTCATGTCAATAAATGTAGGTTGCTATTAACATTTCTAATTAGTTCAGGAAGATTCCTTTGTATGGTTTTACTGTAGTTTATCTAACACTTCCTTAGTCATTTAGGTTTTTTCACATTTTGCCTTCATACACAACCATGGAATGGAGCTCTCTAAATTTAGATGCTGGCCACTTACTGTTTCTTAATACTAAATATTTAGAAGGGCTATTGATAGGTTAAAGAATTAAAGATTTCAAACCTCTAGATATATTGGCAAAGAGTCCCCAAATGTATTGATTTAAAAATTCCCTCACATGGTGTTCCTACTACCCCCACCATTACCAGTACTTGCCACTTCATTATTTTGCATTTTTGTCATCTCTTAGGTCAACCATTACACTACTTAATAGTTGTATTAGTTTATCTTTTTGTTACTAATTCTCATGTACTTATTCATCTTGCTGGAAGTGCCTAGTTCATATCTTTTGCCTACTTTATTGAGCACACTTGTCTTTTTCTCATTGCTTTTGAGAGTCCATATTATGCCTACAGTAATTCTGTTACATATGTTGTGATACTTTCCCAATGTTCTTTTTTTTTTTTTAGATGGAGTCTCACTCTGTTGCCAGGCTGGAGTGCAATGGCACCATCTCTGCTCACTGAAACCTCTACCTCCCAGGTTCCAGCAATTCTCCTACCTCAGCCTCCTGAATAAATGGGATTACACGTGCATGCCACCACGCCCAGCTAATTTTTGTATTTTTGGTAGATATGGGGCCTCACCATGTTGTCCAAGCTGGTCTCAAACTTCCGACCTCATGATCCTCCCATTGAAACTACACAAGGTGCTAGGACTACAGGTGTGAGCCACCGTCCCTAGCCCCAGTGTTCTATTACCACAGTGAGATTTTATTTTCCTGTAGAGATAGTTTTAAATGTTTATGTAATCAGATCTATGGAGTTTCTGACTGTAATGTCCAGCCTGGAAAGACTTCCCCTGCCCGAAATTTCTATTAATACTCAGTTTATCTTTCTCTTGGTAAGGATTTATATTTATATTATAACTCAGCTGACTACCCAGGTCCTATAACATTACAGTGAGAAAAAATTTAAAAAGAAAGTCACCCAGTTGCACTAGCACTTCCTGATCGACCAGACTCCCTCCTTACACTTCCGTGTTCCACCAGCCTCCTTCCTTACACTAGCACTCCCTGATCCACCAGCCTTCCTCCTTATACTAGCACTCCCTGATCTACCAGCCTCCCTCTTTACACTAGCACTCCCTGATGTACCAGCCTCCCTCCTTACACTAGCACTCCCTGATGGACCAGCCTCCCTCCTTACACTAGCACTCCCTGATGTACCAGCCTCCTTCCTTACACTAGCACTCCCTGATCCACCAGCCTCCCGCCTTACACTAGCACTCCCTGATGTACCAGCCTCCCTCCTTACACTAGCACTCCCTGTTCCACCAGCCTCCCTCCTTACACTAGCACTCCCTGATCCACCAGCCTCTCTCCTTACACTAGCACCCCCTGACCGACCAGCCTCCCTCCTTACATTAGCACTCCCTATTCCACCAGCCTCCCTCCTTACACTAGCACTCCCTGTTCCACCAGCCTCCCTCCTTACACTTCCCTGTTCCACCAGCTGTCTCCTTACACTTCCCTGATCCACCAGCCTCCCTTGTTACACTAGCACTCCCTGTTCCACCAGCCTCCCTCCTTACACTAGCACTCCCTGTTCCACCAGCCTCCCTCCTTACAGTAGCACTCCCTGATCCACCAGCCTCCCTCCTTACACTAGCACTCCCTGATGTACCAGCCTCCCTCCTTACACTAGCACTCCCTGATCCACCAGCCTCCCTCCTTACAGTAGCACTCCCAGTTTCACCAGCCTCCCTCCTTACACTAGCACTCCTTATTTCACCAGGCTCCCTCCTTACACTAGCACTCCATGTTCCATCAGCCTCCCTCATTATACTAGCACTCCCTGTTCCACCAGCCTCCCTCCTTACACTAGCACTGCATTTCACTAGCCACCATCCTTACACTAGCACTCCCTGACCAACCAGCCTCCCTCCTTACACTAGCACTCCCTGTTTCACCAGCCTCCCTCCTTACACTAGCACTCCCTTACCGACCAGCCTCCCTCCTTACACTAGCACTCCATGTTCCACCAGCCTCCCTCCTTATATTAACACTCCCTGATCCACCAGCCTCCCTCCTTACACTAGCACTCCCTGATCCACCAGCCTCCTTCCTTACACTAGCACTCCGTTTCACTAGCCACCATCCTTACACTAGCACTCCCTGATCCACCAGCCTCCCTTTTTACACTAGCACTCCCTGATCCAGCAGCCTCCCTCCTTACACTAGCACTCCCTGTTTCACTAGCCACCATCCTTACACTAGCACTCCCTGATCCACCAGCCTCCCTCTTTACATTAGCACTCCTTGATCCACCAGCCTCCCTCCTTACACTAGCACTCCCTGATCCACCAGCTTCCCTCCTTACACTAGCACTCCCTGATCCACCAGCCTCCCTCCTTACACTAGCACTCCCTGTTTCACTAGCCACCATCCTTACACTAGCATCCTTGTACACTAGCCCTCCTCCTCAGTCTTTTCCTCGTGGGTCAAAGAGTGTCCTGAGAGTAATTAATCTCTGGCTCTGGGCACAGGGAGGCTTGGTGGGCTTCCATTAGATAAAGCGCAGTCCCTCAGCCTTGCTTCTGCCTCTCTGCAGGGGAGGGCTGTCCCCAGCTCCTAGAGTGGCCCCATGTGTCTTCTCACACCCACAGGGAGGAAGGAGATGAAGGAATGACTCTCCTCTCAGAGAGTTTGCCCGTTTAGCTTGACCTTTCCCTACATATGTCTAAAGTAATGATGGATGGCCATACTGGAGACACTCTTAGACTCTCTTCAGAAGCCTGTCTGGACCACCAGTGACCCTTAACACAGACAAGTATGTGCTGTGGAAGAGGAGCTTCCAGCCTTTTCTTTTTCTTCTGCAGCCACCCCCACTTAGGACGTGCCCCCAGAAGTCACACAGGGTATCAGATCATGCCGTTTGAGCTTTAAAAACAGTGCTTTTTAAAAACTACAACTACAAGAAAGAGGCAAACTTCTTAATCCCCATAGACTTTTGATCTTCTCTTGAGATTTCTGTTCAAATGTCACTGTGAATTTTCTACCCCCTAAATTTATTAAACCAACAGAATTCCCAGAGCACATGTACATACTCAGTATTATTGAAATGCTGTCACTTTGGGGATAGAGCAGCTGTTTCTTAGAGGCAGTAAACAGTGGTTTAGAACAGGAAGCAGAAGAGATACATGTCCAGAGAAAACTTCCTGGGAGGAAAAAAAACCACTGACTTAATTCGATTCTGGTCAAACGACACAATTCTGTTTTATCTAGAAAGTGATATTGCAGAAACTCCATGTTCTATCTAATATTTAATTATATGATTAATAAAATGGTCACAGATTACTTAATTATACAATTGTTAGTCTACATATTTACTTGTCCATTTGTAAAGTAAAATAAATGAGTTCCTCTATCACTGTTCTCAAGGGCAGGGGTGGGGTGGGGTCGGGGGGAGCAATTTTGCCTGCCAGGGACATTTGACAATGTCTAGAGGCATTTTTTGATTGTGACAACTGGGAGGGGTGCTACTGGCATCTAGTGGCTAGAGACCAGGGATGTTTTTCAGCATTCTACATGCTCAGGACAGCCCCTGCCGCCGCTGCCCTCAGAACGAAGAGTGGCCAGCCCCAGATATAAACAGTATCGAGAGAAAGTGACCAAGAACAATTCGAAAAGGCACTCCTACATGTTCTCTCTAGTTTTTTCCCCGTTTAATCAAAGAACAAAAATGTTGACCTATGCCCAGAAAGACACTAGGGGTGCAATGACACCTGAGGAGGCAGAAATCATTGCACTGCTGGTGTTCCCGGATGTCCTGGGAGATCGGTTCTGTTTGTGAGAGCCTAGTCCAGTCCCTCGCCCCGGGTCGTGTTCCCTCCATATCGTGACTTCAGTATCCTGCACACTGTAAAACTCAGCAGTGAATGCTGTGTGAACATTTCCAGGCTTTCTGTGGATCGGAGCATGGGCGTAGTTCCCAAGGGCCAGGCTTCAACTCCTGGTCAGCTCAGCTCTGCTGCTGTTCCCACAGCTCCTTCAGCTTCTTATCATGCTCTTCCTCTCCACCTCCTTTCTTCTTTTCTTCTCCTGGTTAAGGTTAAGGACCTGAAGTCTCATCTACCCCTGCTCCAGGAAAGCCTCAGCAACACTTCTCTGGTCTACTCAATTCCTCCTTTCCTAGAGGCTCCTTCTCTTTATCTGTGATCTCCCAGGAAGCAAAGCTTCCCTGGAATCCATCTATCATCCTCTTCCCAAGCCTCCAACTCACCTTCTCGCAAAGATGGATTCAGCTATCTTCTCTGTCATTGACAATACTCTGTCATGCACCATGCTAAGAATTTGACCCTCAATACCCTAAGGAGATAAACATTCCTATTCGGCCATCATACAGATGAGTTTGAAGACCTAGGTTCAAACCATGGCTGTGCCAGTCACTCAGTCTCTGAGTCTCAGATACCTCATTTGTAATGGGACCAATAACATCTTTCTTGGGAATCATGTTTTTAAAATGTAAGGATCAAGTGAATCAAAGCACATGGTCATCATCATCACCACGAGTGCTTTAGTGTATTGTTGATTCAATATTAATTTCTAAAGAAACCAAATGAGGAGACAAGGTATAATCATTTAACATATTCCTGGCTCTTTATCTGTGTCAAGACTTTGAAGGAATCACACACAGGGTCTGTCTCCCTATGCCCACGGCAGCAGTGACAAGCCATCAGAGCAGGGGCTGTGCAATCTGATCACCTGAGCCAGACTCCTCATGGCTGAGTGATTGCATGTAAATTATACTTTCCAGTGCCCCTGTGTTCTTATCTGGAACCTGAAGATGAAAATAAGGATGACTTCCATGCTGTTGGGAAATTTATTCAATTAATCTTTACGATGAGCTGAAGACAGAGCCCAAACCGTATTGCACACCAGGTATGTTGCCAATTTGACCATGGCTCCAGGGAGGATTTGCAGTAATGTCACTGTCTGAAACATCCATGCTGATGGCTATGAGCCTTCTCTGTTTGCTGTAAGCACCTCCAAGTCTCTGGCCTCTGCTCTGTCTCTTGGAGGGGGGCCATGCCCACCCTGGCCAGCATGCACTGGCATCCCCCACGTGCCAAGCTGCATGACAAGGGCAGATGTGGAAGATCCAGCAACTTGGGTAATCTTGGCAGGACATGGCGGGTGCAGAATCCTCCACATGCTAATTTTGGAGGTCTCTAACTTGCTGAGGTTTATTGGGAACAATTAAAAAGAGCTAATTGGGTTCTGTGTCAGACCCTAAGAAAAAGGCTTAAAAAATGAAGATGAAAAGCAAGCATTACTAGATAATTATTTTAAGAGAGAGATTTGCAAATTAAAGTCTCTCTCTTTGCACCTATTAAATTAGAAAATGTTAAGGAATAAGGTATAAACCGGCAGTGTTGTCCAAGATAAAAAACACCAGCACATTGGTGCATGGCTAGCAGAAATGCAAATCCATACAATTCCAATAACAAAAATTTGCCACTGCATTTTATAGCCACTGACCCAGGAATCCTCACTCTCAGAACCTTTCCTAGTGAAACTGTAAATAATAGGAAGAAAATCCACAAAGGTGCCCATTGTATATTATTCATAATTGTAAAAATGAGAACAAACTCAATGTCCCTGAATAAGGAAGTAGATAAGCATGTCTGTTAATTCATATTTTCAACAAATATTTACAGATTCCTCAATTTCTGCGTTCTCTGCTGTATCAGCTGAATAAAATATTTTGCAGTCATTAAAATGATAATAAAGTATTTAACATAAGTGAAATAAAATTTACAAAAATATACTTTGCCATATTTTTAATTGGCATATAATCATATTATAATGATGCAAAAATTAAACATTTTTGCTTGCTTGTTTGAATGAGAACGTGGACAAATCAAAACTGCCAATTTATTAAGACAGTGAATTCTAGATTATTTTCTTCTCCACTACTTGTTATTCATTATTACATTATTTGCAATGAAGAAAAATCTTATTAAAGTTATAAAAAGACCATGCACTATGTTTCACGCCTGTAATCCCAGCACTTTGGGAGGCCAGGGAGGGTGGCTCATCTGAGGTCAGGAGTTTGAGACCAGCCTGGCCAACATGGCAAAACCCCATCTCTACTAAAAATACGATTATTAGCCGAGCGTGGCAGCATATGCCTGTAATCCCAGCTACTCTGGAAGCAGAGGCAGGAGAATCACTTAAAACTGCAGGCGGAGGTTGCAGTGAGTTGAGATCCTATCACTGCACTCCAGCATGGCTGACAAAGCAAGACTCCATCTTAAAAAAAAAAAAAAAATTTTTTTTAATTAAAAATGCTCATCATCACTGGTCATTAGAGAAATGCAAATAAAAACCACATTGAGATACCATCTCACCCCAGTTAGAATGGCAATCATTAAAAAATCTGGAGAAACAGAGGCTGGAGAGGATGTGGAGAAATAGGAACACTTTTACACTGTTGGTGGGAGTGTAAATTAGTTCAACCATTGTGGAAGACAGTGTGGTGATTCCTCAAGGTCCTAGACATAGAAATTCCATTTGATCCAGCAATCCCATTACTGGGTATATATCCAAAGGATTATAAATCGTTCTATTATAAAGACACAGGCACACATATGTTCATTGTGGCACTGTCTTCAATAGCAAAGACCTGGAACCAATCCAAACGTCCACTGATGATGGACTGGACAAGGAGAATGTGGCAAATACTCACCATGGAATACTATGCAGCCATAAGAAATGATGAGTTCATGTCCTTTGTAGAGACATGGATGAATCTGGAAACCAATTATGCTCAGCAAACTGACACAAGAACAGAAAATAAAACACCACATGTTCTCACTCATAGGTGGGTATTGAACAATGAGAACACATGGACATGGGGAGGGGAGCATCACACACTGGGGTCTGTTGGGGGGAACTAGGGGAGGGATGGGGGGGTGGGGAGGCTGAGGAGGGATAATATGGGGAAAATGCCAGATATAGGTGACGGAGGGATGCAGGTAGCAAACCACAGTGCCATGTATGTACCTATGCAACAATCCTGCATGATCTGCACATGTATCCTAGAACCTAAAGTACAATAAAATGTACATAAATATATATATATATATATATACACACACACACACACATATATATATATTTATATTTATATATATACACATATATAAACTTTGGAATGAAGACTGGAATGATGGGTAAGTGGACAGACTGTGGCTCATAATCCTAAATAAAGAATTCTTCTTCTACACTGTTAGATGTATCCGTCTAGGAAAATTTGATTCACAAATAGGGAAATGGGTAAATTAAAACAACAGTCCTGTTTTGGCTAATTTTTATTTTTGCCAGTATCTCCTCAACCTTTAAGAAGTTAAGGTGAGAAAGCAGAATCCTAAGATGTTACTTCTACAGAGTTGCTACAGGAAGGATAGATAATTGATTAATAAAAAATGAAGTCAGAAATCTGCTTTCAAAAATTAATCCATGCCATTGCTCCTGAGTTTGTATTAAGAGGTTAATGTTGGTTGATTCCAACAAGTTTTATGCCAGGAGCATTCCTTAGGTGTGTCCCTCCGCGCCATCTCCTTCAGTACCATGAAATATTATTCATACTTCGTTCCCAATAAACAACTGACAGACATTTTGAAACACATAAACCTTCTTCAACAAGCAGCACTCTTCTAACATCAAAGACAATTCCTGCTAATTGCTGTTGAAAGAATTAACCCTTGAATCAGAAAGCCCTCTGGGGAAAAATTCTGAAAAGTTCACTCATGTAGTTTCAGGAATCAGTTGGTGAAAAAATAAGAGAAGATATTCGGCCAGAAGACAAATGTCTACATCTTTCCTTGTTCATTCTAAAGAAAATTCCTTCTTTCTGGTATTACAAAAAAGAAGTGAAAGAAAAGGAAACAATAAATGTAAGGTAATTCAAAACCTAAGAGATGAAAACCAACTGAATATAAAGGTTATGACAAAATAAAGAATGGTATGAAGTATAAAATTAAACAGTTAAATTGGGATACTGAATTTATTAAAACTAAATTCAGTCATTTAAAATGAAAGCCCATATAGGAAGAAAAACCCAAATAAAAAGTAGATGAAGTAAATGAAGTTGAAGATTAGTGATATAAAATGTGAAATGCCACAGGTCAACTACTCTAAGAAAAAAAAATGAGTCGCAAACTCAGAATGTAAAGTACTAAAGTAATTCATAATAAAATTAACAATAACAAACATGTTTAAAAGTAACATAGATTATAGCAAAGAAAATAGATTTTAGAGAAACAAAACGCCACATAAAAATTTAAAAGAAAAAAATACACAGTTAAAAATTGTTAAAAAAGGAAGAAACAGATAAAATTAATTGAGATCGTATAAAGAAATGGAATGAGTATCATTTCCATTTCTGAAAATTTATCCTTAAGTTACACTTCCATAAATTAAAATAAAAAACAAGCCTTTTCTGTAAAATATTAACATTTTTGTAAAGGTAAAACCATACTTCTTGTTAACTAAACACTACATATATTATAGAATACATTTATATGCAAGTATATGTGATTAAAAACATGGATGTGGGTATTTATGAAGAAATAAAGTGTTAGTGGAAAGAGATGAAAACCAAAATAAACTGAATGAAATAAAACAGAATAAAAGGAGTGGCTTTAATGGACCTGTGGCATATTACACATTATGATTAGAATATGATGAACTCAATAGTGCTCTTCCAGATCGAGCGAGTCATTTATGTTTACAGTGTATTTTTCTTTGTAAATTAATGTGTGTGGGCTAATTATTCTTTTTGTTTGAGTTGACAAATATAAACTATATATATTTATCAGGTACAATATGATGCTTTGAAATATGAACACATTGTGAAATGGTTAAATTGAACTAATTAACAACTGCATTACCTCACATATTTATTTTAAAACATTGTGGTGATAACAGTATACCATCTACATTTTTAAATGATTTTCAAGAATACAGTACATTATTATTAACTATAGTCAGTGTGATATATTATACAATAGATCTCTTGAACTTACTCTACCTGTGTAATTGAAATTTTTTTATCCTTTGACAATATCTCCCCTCTCCTCTCTCCATCTCTCAGCTCTTAGTAACCACCAGTCTGCTTTCTACTCTATGAATTCAACTTACTGGATTCCATGCATAAGTGAGATCATGAGGCATTTGTCTTTCTGTGCCTGGATTATTTCACTTAACATCCTGTCCTCCAGGTTCTTCCATATTGTTGCAAAAGGCATGATTTCCTTCTTTTTTAAGGCTAAATAGTATTCCATTGTGTATATATGCCACTTTTTCTTTATTCATTCATAGACATTTAGACTGATTCATTATCTTAGCATATAAATGTAATATGTAATCGATTATATAAATATGCCAAAATATGTATATGTGTAGTTGATTCTGGATTGTATGTTTCATATAATCAAAAAAGAAAGTAAAAAAATGTTAAAAGAAACTCTAAAATTTATTAAAAAATAAATCAGTAGACATAAAAAACTTGATAATATACTTACACTAACAAATGAAGTCAAATAAATTTGAGATACATATTTTCATGAAGCATTATAAGATATAAAGGACTGTAAAGAGTATTTAACTTCATCTAATAGGTTTTTTTAAAAGATAGCATTTTTGTAGTAATTCTGAAATTTATTTTTTGAATCTCTGAAACTAATACAGGTCAGAGTAAATGAGAAAATATGCTGAGGCTGATGGGAATTAAGGTTGTAACTATGGGAGTAGAAAGATATCAATATGAAATTTTAAAAAGAAAAACAAGCACTGTGGCATTAGGTTTGAATTTGGGATATCAATATGAACTCATAATATCTTAAAATAAAACATGTTTCCTTTCTCGGTGCACTGAGAAATCTGGGCTCAATGATTCCACATAGTGTCCAGATCTTCATTTAAAATATCGTTTCGCATTAAAAGGACACATGGCTTCTTGTGAAAATGTCTGAATCAGGCTGGGCACGGTGGCTCACTCCTGTAATCCCAGCACTTTGGGAGGCCAAGGCAGGAGGATCACAAGGTCAAGAGATCGAGACCATCCTGGCCAACGTGGTGAAACCCCATCTCTACTAAAAATACAAAAAAATTAACAGGGTGTGGTGGCATGCGCCTGTGGTCCCAGCTACTCGGGAGGCTGAGGCAGGAGAATTGCTTGAACCCGGGAGGCGGAGGTTGCAGTGAGCCGAGGTCGCGCCATTCATTGCACTCCAGCCTGGCGCCTGGGGACGGAGTGAGACTCTGTCTCAAAAAACAAAGTCTGAATCTACACAGGGGCAGTGAAAGTTTGTGAGTCTCAACATCTTGTTTTGGCAGAAAGAAGGAAAGTGTAAATACACAGATGGTGTAATTTCAAAAGAAAACAGGAACCAGCTTGGAGAGTCTCACATTAGCCAGATTTGAGTACACTTGAATGTCAGAAAGAATGTTGATAACAATGATTTCTTTCTTTCTAAATAAATAAAATAATGTCTGAGTTCATACTAACTCATAAGAAGTTGGGAGAAGGGAAGAGATAAGAAAGAATGTCTTATATAGAAGATTTTCAGCTAGTTACATGTTTAAAAAGAAAAAAAAGGAGTATTGTAGCAACAATTTTACAACTATTAATGGAATAATTGATAAAGAAGGGATAGTTAATAAGTGTTAAAACCATCAGCTGAAAGTTTGTTAGGGAACAGGATCTCAAAGTATCACCTTATAATTACAAAGTATCAGCCTGATAATTACAAAGAAAAATTGCAATGTAAATGTCTGATGGAAAACACATTAGAAAAGTGATCAAAATAACAACATTTTAATGCGGCAAACTGACATTAGAAGCTTCCAGATGCTATAAATTGAGAGGCTGTCAATATCACATATGAAGAATATTTTTACAAAAGCAATATCTTAAACATACAATTTTTTAATGAGAAAACAATTACAAAAGATCCAAATTGTGCAGCAGTCTATACTAGTCTAGGCATCTTAAAATATCAATGTCATGAAACATTTTTTAAAAGGTAGATTTGTGTTCCAGGAACAAAAATTGAAGAAACTTAAGAACAAAATACCATGTGAGATCCATGATTGAAAAATACAAATTTTAAAGGTATTACCAATCTTGAAAAAATATGAGTTGTGTAATAGTATTGCTAAATCAAGGTTAAACCTTTGATATTGATGTTATTGTGGTTATATAGGAAAATGTCATTTTTGCTTGATACTTGCTAAAGTTTTAGTAATGTAATGTCAAAATGTCTACAATTTATTTTCAAGTGGTTCAGAAAACACATGCACAATTGAAATATATTTTTAAATGCCTACAATAGAAGAATCTAGGCGAAGGCACTTATACAAACTGATTCTAGAGACAGAACTTTCTGTGAGTTAGAAGGAGGGGTATAATAATCACAAATGTTGTAAAGCAGACCTCTATGTTCAGTGGCTCATAAGTCAACCTTAGATATATTTGTCAGTCAGTAGAAGAGTCTATTCTAAAAACACATATTGAATATAATGTGGTAGGTGATTTAGCGATTATATAATTAAAATACTTATACCTTCAGACTCAAGGGGATTCTTTCTTTCAAAGATCTCTCTGCTTTTTATGGTCTCATACTTGTGGAGTTTATTCCTGCTTTATAGCAATACAACTTTATCCTAAAATCTCACCCAGTTTGACTCCTTTTGTGTAATCTCCCAGAAGCAACACTGGATCCTAGGTTAGGCACCAGGTTGGAGATACAGAATGAAAGGGTGCTTGGGCCCCATCTGCTCTGATTGGTTAAATAGGGAGCCTTCCCTTAGATAATTTAACAAGTCAATTGGACATTGACCAAAAGGACAAGTACAGGTGGACTGAACACAAAAGGGAATTCCATACACACATTTATAGGATTAGTAGGTATCTTTTTGTCCTGTTTGAAGAGATGTATTGCTATGTTGCACAGGCTGGCCTGCCTGGACAGCATAGCAACGCATCTATGGGCTCAAGCCATCTTCCTACTTTAGGTCCCAAGTAGTTGGGACTGCAGGAGTGTGCTCTGTCCCTGGCTAAGGTTTCAAGTTTTGCTACTATATTTTGTTATTTCTGTATTTAATTACAAGAAGTTAATTAGTAACTATAGGTAATTATTATTAGGAACACTAATACTGATCAGATGTTCATCACATGTTTCTCTGTACAGTATTAATGTTTAGATTTCAGCAAATCTGTTCTATACACTCAAGCACCAGGGGAAAAACATGCATTCATCACTGCTTTGTATGTCATGCTTGAATATTATAAAAATCTCTGTTAAAGAGGAAAATACATACCTCAACTATACCTGAGGGCTTAGCAGGTTCATGGCTTGCTTTCTAGTTTGAAAAATGCTGACCTAAAAAACTAAATTATTATTTTTAAAAAATATGTTTCCTTAGGAAGTTACCATTAAAAATGAAAAAATAATCTGTATAGTTTAATACTTTATTTTGTATCAAAGAACAAATTTTAAAGCATTCTCAAAGATCTTGTGAACTATTTACAAATCTTCATGAAACTTTGTGAAAACTAATTTGTCTTATTTTCCATTTAAAAATTTCAACTATCAGTGTTAGATATCCAATCTCCCCTTAGTGACCTAAAACTGTAATGAGCATGGCAGGCTGATTCCAGACAATTCAGACCTACTTTCCTATTTCACAGGTGGATATTTCAGCCTATATAACAGCTCCATTTTAAAGTATTGGATATATTTTTGGTAGTAAATGAAAGGCTCAATTTTTATTCACCTAATAGTCTCCTTAATGATATCTAATTAGGACATCTGTTAAGGGTACATGATGTTACATTCTTCATTTAGTTTTCCCCATTAAATTAGCACTATGATTATTTCACTCTTTTATTAGAAGCTTATTAATGAGATATATATATATATATATACATACACACACATATATATAAATATATATTCTCTAAGTAACTTTCATAATACTAGAATATGCCTCCTGTTTAAGTTGAACAGTCATTCTTTTTCATGTTAATAATTGGATTAATCTTATTAAGAATTTAGAATCTCCTATTCCTCTTTCTCAGAAAAATCTCTAAATTGGAGGACTTCCGCAGAAGTTCTATCATTAGCTAGATGTATCAGCTGACAATGATTCAGTGATCAAAATAATGATGTGATAAAGTACAAATATTTGATGGATTTTTTCCTCAATAATTCTACTTTGCATCCATATTACAGTGAGGTGGCTTTGAAATATATTCTTAAGAAATTAATTATCCCTGTAGATAATATGCATGGTTTATTTCTGATAGTTATTTTCTATAGCCTGGCAAATTATTATTTCAAATTGAGATTTCAAATTGAAGTTCTGTATTTTTTAATCACATAAAACTACCACAGGAATATTTTCATTTCTAAATATATACCTAACTCCAATGTGTATCTGTTTTTCCATAGAACATTGATTATAAATTCAGCCTTAGTTCAATTTACATATGTATCTAGTTCTTCCAAGTAATTTTATAGGCCTTCAGAATTATTCCATTTATTAACTACTCTCTCATGTAAGTTAAGTTTATTGGACAACGATTTAACTCATTCTTGTCACTGGCTTACCAGTTCTTTGATTTAATATTATTACATAAATATCATATAATCCTATATTATCATCATTTCTGTAAATCTATAGAACCAAACCAAACAAGAAGACTCAAAATCTCAAGAAGAATGATGAGAGAAATGCTATTTGTTAAAATGTCTATGGAATGTCTTCTTTGTGTAAAACATGACAAATAATTTCAGGAAATAAATTACAATATCTCAAATAATTTAACCATAGGAAGCACTTAGAATAAAACACGTGGATCACATTTGAATTACTGATAATATAAAAATGCTCATAACAATCAGGAAGAAATTATTATAATTTCCAAAAAATGGCTTTGAGTAAACATAGTAATAACTCAATAGCCTTCCTGTTGGTATGCATTTAGAGAAAAGGTTTAAAAGTTAGGAGAAAATGCAATGGAGTATATTTGTTAGCATTGGTAGTATTAGTAGCAATGCTGATTTATACAGCATTGTATTAAACAAACAAATATAATTTATTTAACACTCCTCCCATTAAAAAGTGCAATCTATTTCTGTTCTCCTCGAATTTGGCCTTTCCTGTGACTTCTCTGATACTAAAGTAAAGTGGAAAGAGTGGTACAACATTTCTGGAAATAGCCTTTATGAAGTGGCAGCTCCCACATTGGTCTCAAACCTAGAGATGCCATGTAGAGAATATGACTGCTCTAGTAAAGAACTCTCATGAAGCAGCCCAGAAACTACATGGAGGGAGAGAGATAGCAATCAGGGTTACCTTTCCGCACCAAGGTAGCAAGCCTGTCGTCGGTAGAATCATCTTGAACGATGTGGCCCTGCCCCCAGCTGTCAGCAGAAGACCATTTAACACTAGATGGAGCCAGGAAATTGCCAAGACCTTTCTGAATTTCTAAGCTACAAAATCATGAGGATACGTTCACCGTAGTTTTATAACCCTACATTCAGAAGGCACGTTAAGTGGCAGTAGAAACTAGAACAGGATGTTTTAACAATGCAACATTTTGTGTTTTCAAAGGAAGTGATGTATGCTGTTAGTTTTCATCCAAATAGCGGATGATGAAAACTTTGTAGTGAGAAAATTAGCTGGCATTTCCATGCAGGCAAACTTTGAGGCACAAATTGAGCAAAGCTGGCCCAGAAAACATGGACTGTCTCTTCTTAAATGAAAACTGTTACTTAGAATGTGACTGAACAAGCACAACAAGATTCACTCTATGACATATTTTAATATTTATAGTTATATGAAAATTTCTCTGTGCCAGTGATTTATGCTATTTTCTTAATCTTTACAGAAGTTATGCTTATTTTTAACTGAAAATAACAACCGGTTAAAATCTTTTTGAGAAGTAGAAAAATTTCCCTTACCAGTTTGTTATTGTAAGAATATGGCAATGGCTCTAAAGAAATCAGTTATGAAGGAATAACTATTCTATGGTAGACAAAACACTATACAGAGTAACACAAAATAAAAAATATGTTTTCAACCATAGAGCATAATCTATCGTACCTGAAATAGTATAAGATTCCAGAATTAATGAAACACTTCAAAAAATCAATCAAACTAGACAAATTTTGAAGATATTTCAAGAACTGATATTTTTCAAGTTGACAATCTTTTTTCTAAAGTAAAGAAATTAGCAACATTTTAGTTAAATATAGATCTCCTATAAATGTCCTGAAAAATAAGTGAATAATGAATTATTTCTAGGAAAGCAATCATGGTAGTTTTCTTCATTAGCTAAAACCTGTAATTGTTGATATTATAGAAGTAGCTATGACTCAATGCGTTTTCTTTATGAGGTTGAGAAATAGGTAAGAAAAAAGGTAGCAGCTACCAGAAGAAAAGCTAATGAGGGCCATCGGGAGTTGCAAAGCACTGAAAAGACAAAAATTACAACTTTTGGCTCCCAAAGTAGACAATCTTGAGGGTGAAGATATCAACGTTGGAAATTACAGTGATGGAAGCCCAGTATTTGGTGCCACTTTTCCCTCATGGTATCTGCACATTTCTCAGAGCTGAGAGGCTGAGAAGCCAAACAGAAAGCAGTAGCTGAGTCTAAGAAACCAATTAGAGCTTTCAATGGGCTCAAAATACATGGGAGGGAAAAAAGTAATCATATTTTTTTTACTATTACTTAACATTCAAATATTTTACAATAATAAAACTCAAAAAATACATTTACTCAAAAAATATGGAACTCATGCCGTAATATCATACCAGTATAGAATTTGTGCCATACGAGTTTTTCTGGAGTGCCAAAATGAAGTATCAATATCAAATGCAAAGGATATTTCATATCAACTTCTTAGGGAGGACATTAATTGAATTTAAAGAATGATGTGTTAGGTTCAATTTATAAATCACTGTCAGACAGATAATCCATAATCCATCTCTATGTAGCAACCTAGAAAATAGCAGCAGATGTGAGGCCAATAGGTAGAATTATTGTCAAAGTCTCTTTGTTTAATGGTGTGATTGAAAATTCCTTGAGAAACTTGTCCAAAGGTATTTAATAGTTTTTTTTTTTAAAAAAATTATCTCATTATGGGTGTTTTTATGCAGTAATAAAAGAGCAACTGTGCTTCCTTCAGGTCCACAGTGAATGAACACGCAGTGTGGAAAGACTGGGGTAGATTCTGTGGTAGAATAAGAGGTGAATTGCTCAAACTGAGGCCAAGAAGCAAAATGTTTCAACAAGATCCTGGCCAGAAATGAGGTCTGAGTAATTTTTAAGAGTACCTAGTGTTGGGAAACACTGCAAAGGAGAAAGGACTTTCAGAGTGCCTACATAAATGGGTTATGAGTACCACATAAACAAGGAACAACAAGCTGTGGAAGGCCACAGGAGGCCTCTAGGGAGGAAGGCCTCTCCAGGCCTCATGTTCCGGTGCAGGGTGACCTAGGCTCTGTTACCATAAACATTGTGCTCAAGGACGTAAAACCCCTTCATAGCACTATGACGTAGCCAGACTTCTAGGCTCCTTGTAAGGCCCAAATTCCATCATCTGTACATAAATAATAAACTAAAGATAACCACATGTTCTTGTTTTGTGAAACTCCCAAATTGCCACTGTTATCAATCTTTAGGATGATATACCAGTTCCTGCTCACTGATTCACTTCCGGCTCACTGATTCATCCCATCATCTCTCCACCCCTACCCTATAGAATAAAGTCTTTGTAATGAATAAATAGTGTGGATGATCAGAGCTCAGGGCCTTCACTGTTTCCTCCAGAGTAATAAAGCAATGGCCTCCTGGTCCCACTTTTTCTCTTAATCTGTCTTTTTCTCATTCCTTGGTTGCCACCAAACTCGGGGTACCCATGGGAGATGTGGGGCTGACTCCCTACCTTCGGTTGCCCAGTGTGGGACTCATGGATCCCTACATTCTGACACACCAAAGTGTGGGGCTCATGGATTCCCTACAACCTAGTACTCAAATAACAACTCATCCTTGAGGCTGGTAGAAAAATAAATTTCATTTGTGTGTATACTCCCAGAAAAGTGCCCTGTGAGAGCCATGTGAAGTAGGTTTCATGGCAGTACAACTATTAGCAGGGCCCTTGGAATTAGTCAATAATTTATTACATCAACTGAGCTTGGGAAAATCACATTAAGCCTAAGCAAATTAGGAACATAGTTTTATCTGACTCCTGTCACTCATTAATCTGGAATTGATTTTTAGGTCAGACACGAAATTTTAAGTGGTTGTATGTGTCATTACCCAGGTATGTTTTCTTTTTTAGTGTTGCAGTGAATCATAGAGACATGAACCTTGCCTTAGAATATTTGCATTTGTTAAGATGAAAGGTAAACCATTCAACTTTACAGTAAAAAGGAAAGTTAAGGGCAGAAACAAGAAAACTGGGAGTTTGCTTGAGGCAAACTCTTGCATGAGGCACTGCTTTGGTATTGCAATGGAGGATATGGAAAGGTTTCTCAAAGATGCCTCAAACATCAAGTCTGAACTTCTTCATTAACGTCAGAGGATAGAAAAGTTTCCCTTATCTTAGCCTGCTATGTTGATATAAGAATTTCACATACAGAAGTTTCCAAATTTGAAGGAATTTTGAATTATGAGGCATTTAAATTTTTATTTTAAATGCATTTGCCAATGAAATTACCCATGATTATAAACATGATTTCAAATGAACTCTAACAGGAATAAAATCATACATTACATTTTAATAAGGTAGTATAAATCTTGAGTTATTAAGAAATGTTGTATATACTGCACACTGCTCAGAAATATGTTAGCATGATATTGTTGGCCGCCTGTGGATTATCACACAGACAAGGGTGTGCTTGGGACTTTCAAAGCAAATGTTTGTTTCATCTTATGCTCACAAAGTTTTGAGACTGCAAAATGTACAGCACAATTTGAAGTATTTGGCCACTGTCCATGACATGAACAGGTTATATAAACTGCATTTACTGCCAGTGAGAAAAGTAAACTGCCACGCTGATAGCTGAGCAGACCTTAGTACACTACCCTAGAATTAAATTTATGATCCTGTGGCACTCTAGGGGATCACCTGAAGACACTAAGCTTTTGGTTAAAGATTTGTAGGAAAAAAAAAAAACAATAATAAACTGATTTCCAGAACCCTCTCTCTCTCTCTCTCTCTCTCTCTCTCTATATATATATATATATATATATATATATATGTTTACACTGGAAAGAAAATTAAGTGCAAAATAGAATAAGCAGTAGCTTTAAATTTACTTAATCAAGTCTATTTGAAACCTTTTTTAAATAGCCAAGCAATGTTCAGTACAGAGATTTAGAATTCAGACAAAACCATTCTCAGTATTAGTTTATAAAATCTAAAATGTGATTGGGACAAGAGGGAAGTAATGGGAAATAATTTTTACTCATAATAGTGAATAAAACTTACTGTGCAATATTAGTACAAATGAAAATAGTGGCGATCTTTTTACATATTTACAAACATCTATGAACAATGGGGAATCCAACTTCTCCAACACTGCATTAGAAGCAGTGCAATCTAATGGCAAAAATATGCACCCCAGAGTCAGAGAAAGACCCGGATTAAAATTCTGACTCCATAGTACATTCACTTTGGAAATGGATTTAATCTTTCTGAATGTTGTGATTAACTCATGTAAAAATTACTATTAAAAATAAAGAAGTAATTGGATTGGTCAATATCAAAGATAGTGTTGTACATAATTTACATAAATAACTTTGCATTATAGGGTGTTAAATTTCTCCTAAAGCTGCCTCCTTATATATTTTAAGTCCAACCTAAAGGTTTCTCTGTACACAGTGAACCATAATCTAAATGGAGGTGTAAGCAGACCATAACCTACTCTTGTGCCAATCACTGAGTTTTGGCCAATCAAAAGGGATCAACCTTTCAAACTGTGTTCTAACAAAGGAAAAGCTGAGCTGTAATCAATTATTCTACATGACTTTCTGCTTTTCCTGTCCATGAATCTTCTTCCACCACATGGCTGTACTGGAGTTTCTCTGAGCATACTCCGGCTCAAGAGGAAGCCGGATTGGTAAAGTGTTCTTTGCTCAGTTAGACTCTGTTAAACTTAATTTGGCTAAGGATTTTCTTTCAACGAGGTCAATGTAAAATCCTCAAGGTGGGAACATGCATTTTTACATGGTTCAATCTTAACAGGAGGGAAGCCCACAGACAGAAGGACCCAGATCTCCCAGGGCTTGGGCTTTGCCTCTCAATGAAACAAATCCATAGGTTTTTGAATGAAGATTTGATATAAATCAGCTTATATTAAAAACAGAATTGTCTAACTTTTTCACTCAGAGTATACTGGAGGGAGGTAGGAGGGAAAGGGCAGAACCGTAGAGACGGGTTAAAAGATATTTCCCAAAAACCTTTAGCTCACATGACAATGGTAATAGGAAAAGTGGAGTGAAGACATCACATTTAAATATATTTTGAAAGATACCGGGGTTTCCTAAGGGATTGGATAAGGACCATTTGAAAAAGAGAGAAAATCAAGAACAACTCTAATTTTCTGACCCTCTAATTTAAAAGATAGAATTTTCACCAATTTAATCAGGAAAGGTTGCAGGTAAAGCAGATTTTTTTTTTCTTTTTGAGATGGAGTCCTATTCTGTCAGCCAGGCTGCAGTGCAGTGGAGCAATCTTGGCTCACTGCTATCTCTGCCACCCGGGTTCAAGTGATTCTCCTGCCTCAGCCTCCCCAGTAGCTGGGACTGCAGGTACCTGCCACTGCATCCAGCTAATTTTTGTAGTGACAGTAGAGACGGGGTTTCACCATCTTGGCCAGGCTGGTCTTGAACTCCTGATATTGTGATCCATCCACCTCGGCCTCCCAAAGTGCTGAGGTTACAGGCATGAGCCACCGCACCTGGCTAGTGACGCAGATGTATGAGGAAAGACCAGACACTCAATTCTGGAAAGGTACAGAATGAAATGTCTATCTATGATAATGAGGTTAGGAATGTCAGGTGTATGGATATGGATAAACTCTTCGGACGTCCGTGAGAGGGATGGGCTGATGACATGTATTTGGCAATCATCAGCATGGACGTGACATTTAAAGCCATCCTTAGGCTCCCCAAGGTCAGCCTCCAGAGGGGAGCTCAGCCTCAAAGGCCAAAGGGGTCAGTGAGAGATGAGGAAAACCAAAGCAGCACAGTAGAAAGTAATGTAAGTATACTGAGAGATGAAAGTGTATTACAGAAGAAACGACATTCTACTGGGTCAAATACTGCTGCTCATTGGTTAAGACATTAAAAATTGTAAAGTGAACTGGGAAATGTCCCACGTGAAAGTTACTGGTAAAACAGAATCCTGACTGTGTGGGTTTGAGAGGGAATGAGGAATAGAAAATAGGAGGAAGTACATATAGACACCTCCCTGTTTTAAAGCATTTTTTTTGTTTTCACAGAAGCAGGTAAGTGCTGTTGTTTCATTATGTGATGGAGCTGGCAGATTGTTTATACGCTAAAATAAATAAACTTATAAAGAAGGGAAAGTTTTTCATGTAGGTAACAGATAAGTGAATACTTTTTTCTAATTGTTTATTATGGAAATTTTGAAATAAAGAAAGTAGAGAGAATACTATGGTGAACCTCCACATATCTAGAAATCAGCTTTAATAATTGTGAACATGCTTTCAATCTTGTTTACTAATCAGCCACTTGTTTTTATTGTATTTACTTATTTATGTATTTTAATTAATTTTTGTTGCAGGATTTTGAAGCAAATTCCAGATATCATACCACTTTTCCACAGAAACCAGTATGTTGTCCTAAATGAAACTGATATTAAAATTTTGTATAACAATATGGAATTAACCTAGCTAACAATTTTGACCTTAATCACATAGTATTACTAGAATCATATTTAATATCTGGTTCATATCTGAATGTTTCTAATTGAATCAAAATATTTTTCTTGTAGCATATTTATTTAATTCAGCATTTAAATAGGCACAGACATTCATTTTGGTTGTTATGTCTTATATATCTATTTTACTCTCCATTTTTTTATTCTTGAATCATCAAAAACAGCCCTAAAGAATGTCCAACTTTCTGCATTTAGTTTATTGCCTCTTCCTAAGATGAGTTAACTTGTTTCTCTATTCCTTCCAGTTGTTGCAAAAGTACAGTTAGACCTAGAGAATTATTAACTAACAGTTCAATGACGTCTGCAGGTGAGGAGTTTTAGAGGCCATACCTCTGACTCTCCATTTCATTACATATTGAGACACTTATGCCTATGTGGCCTCTTTTGGTGACGCTGATATCACTGGGTAATGTACAGTCTGAACTTCTCTCATAACATCCCCATCAACTGTTCACCTAATGCTTTCATCATTGATTTATCCATCAAATGTTGTCTAAATTCATTATTATATTAGAGATTGCAATACAGTATTTTTCTAATATTATCATCCCTTCTGGAGTTTTTCCCACAAATTAGGAAATTAACCTAAGAGAAAAGTCGGAGGTGTATGGCAGGAGAAATGCAGTTTGCCAATTTTGAAAATCATATATGGGAACCTTAGCAAACTCTGGTTGAAAATGAGGTGCTTTTTTTTAACTTTATCAACTCATGGATTTTAGATGTATTTAATGCTTTCAATCTTTTTTTGTTTGTGCTTAAATTCTCTCTCTTGAGTCAGAATGAATATCTTCAAGTTTTCTGCCATACACTTGTTTAAAATTAATAAAGAATTCTTTATTTAGGTTTGTGGCAAATTTGAGCAAAATGTGCAGAATTTCCATAACCCTCTGTCCCCACCCATGCATGGCCTCTGCTGCTGTCAACATTCCACACAACAGTGGTGCATTTGTTATCGTCAATAAACCTACATGGACACATTATTATCACCCAAAATACGTAGTTTACATGAGGCTTCACTCTTGATGTTTTACATTCTGTGGATTTGGACAAATGTGTAATAATATAGATCCACATTATAGTAGTATACAGAGTGGCTTCACTGACCTAAAAATAGACTGTATCCTTCTCCCCTCTAATCCCTGTCCACCACAAATCTTTTCACTCTGCATAGTTTTGTCTTTTCTAGAATGTCACATAGTTGGAATCATGCCGTGTGTAGACTTTTCAGATTGGCTTCTTTCACTCAGTAGTATACATTTAAGTTTCCTCTGTGTATTTTCATGATGTGTATTAGTGAGGGAGCTCTACAGACAGAGCCAAAAGGATGGATGGATGGATGGATGGATAGATAGAGATAGAAGATTGACAGATAGATGGATGGATAAGTGAATAGATAGATAAGAGGGGATTTATTTGGGGAATTGGCTCGTGTGATTATAGAGGCTGAGAAGTGCTGTGATAGGCCATCTGCAAGTTGGACAACCAAGGAATGTCAACAGTGTGGCTCAGTCCAAGTCTAAAAGCCTCCTAACCAGGGAGGATGATGGCATGACTCTCAGTCTGAGGTAGAAGGCCTGAGAACCTGGGGGCTGCTGGTGCAAGTCTTGGAGTCTAAAGGCCAGAGAAGGTGAAATTCTGGTGTCCAGGGCCAGAAAAAGAAGGGTGCTCCAGCTCTAAAAATGAAAGGGTGAAATTGCCTTCCTTCTACTATTTTATCCCATCTGGGTCCCCAGTAAAGTGGACGGTGCCCACCCATGCTGAGGGAGGCTCTTCCCCATTCTGTTCAAGGACGCACATGCCAATTTTCTCCAGAAACATCCTCACAAACACACCCAGAAATAGTGCTTTATCAGCTCCCTAGATTCCCTTTATCCAGTCAAGTTGCCACCGAAAATGAACTATCACAGCATGCCAGCTCATCTGTTTTTAGTGCTGAATGCTATTCCATTGTCTGGATATACCCCAGTTTCTTTATCTATTCACATATGGATGGATATTTTGGTTGCTTCTAATTTTGGGCCACTGCAAAAAGTGCAGCTATAAATATCTGTATACCCATTTTTATGTGAACATAAAATTTCCAATTTATTTGGGTAATCTATTTTTTTTTTTTTTTTACATACCGCAGTAGTTTTTGATGGCTTCCATGTAGTCCTGACTCATCTTGCACATTTCCTTTCCCAAATCCACATTGAGAATCTCTCTAATAATCTGTGGTTCTATGCAACATGAAATGGGCAGGGAACACAAACTGTAATGTCATCTCATGCCACAGTTAGATTGTCTGTCAAAGTTGGCCATCAGGCATTCTGCTGTATTTTATTCTTTCTCTTGAGCATATTATTTCTTTTCTCAAAAGTTTAATTTTAAATGTTCAAATTTCAGAATAAGCAATTCAAACACACAAAACATGACATTTCTAGTTGCCTTATGAATATTCCTAGCTCATTTTGGTTGAAATGAGATCAACATTCTGCTTTTTAATTCTCTCTTGTGTCTTATTTTTATTAACTTTAAACTGTCTAGCTATGTAGATTCAAATCATTATGATTCTTCCCCAATTTATCCACCTTTATTGATTCCTATTACTTAACAGAGTAAGTGCAACTGTTTAGCCTAAGCCTTAAGTATTTGTGGGCAACCTGAATTTATACTCCTAGCATAAAAGCATAAATAAATTCTGTGATCCCTGGAAAAAATAGATTTAAGCACTAAAAACTTTACACCACAATGGTGAACAACAGAAATATGACTAGCTATTGAAAAACTATTTGAAAATTGTCAAAGTTCCCTTTCCATAGTAAAGTGACTTTTAATGCCATTTTATTTTTATAGTACCTTTGAAGCTGGAAGAACAATAGATAAAACATTAATAGATAAATGTTAATCATGACATACATCTGACAAAATGAGTTAGATATTAAGGTTTGGCTTGGGCAATGTGGGTGCTTTATTGGACTATTTAGCTAAGAGTAGTAAAGGTATTTTGACTAAAAAGTGTGATCTTATTACTTGAGTTCCACACTTCATTACATATGTAATAGATTCAGTTTAAGGTTATACAATTCAGTAGGTCAAATCTTACATACTTATATAAGATTCTGCATTAATAATACTTAGAGTCTTGTCTTTTCTGCAATGACTAAAAAATATGTGGGTCGCATGTTAATACCAGTTCTTTGGTTGCATATCAGGATCATCTCGTACAGTTTTTAGAAATGCAGGCTGGGAGTGGTGGCTCATGGCTGTAATGCCCGAATTTTGGAGGATGAGGCAAGCAGATCACTTGAAGTCAGGAGTTCAAGACTGGCCTGGCCAACATGGTGGGACTCTGTCTCTACTAAAAATACAAAAGTTAGCTGGGCATGGTGTCAGGTTCCTGAAATCCCAGCTATCTGGGAGGCTGAAGCATGAAAATCACTTGAACCCAGGAGGCAGAGGTTGCAGTGAGCTGGTATCTCACCACTGCACTCCAGCCTGAGTGACAGAATGAGACTCCGTCTCAAAACAAACAAAATGTATAACTGAGACTTATCCTATAGCTACTGGATTTGATTCCCCATGGGTAGTGACAAATAATCTAGTATTTTTTCTCTCCCTTTTTAAAAAAAATTCTAAGTACTCTAGTTTTCATAGGACATTTGAAACTAAGGTTTTTGAGGCAACAATTTGATATATTAACTAGAGAAGTAATATGTTGAACATAACCAGTATCATATCTAATATATGGTCAAAAACAGACGCACAATAATCACCAAAGTAACCAAAACTGTTTATCACAATGTGGCTGGAAATGAGGAAAAACATGGAAATTATCTCAATGTCAAACTAAAGGGGATTAGTTAAATGCACATGGTTCAGTCTGCTACTCAAATGCAATGTGGCCATTATATGACAATTTAGGTCTAAAGATACTGACACGTAAAATATCTACTGTATACATTCTGTGCAAAAAAGAAAACACTAAGTAATAATGTGCACAATAGAAGTTCATTCTGAAACAATAAACGTATTTTTTCTTTTCTTTTTCTTATATATATGTAAAAAATTTAAAATATATTTTACATCTATATTTTCTTGTATATATATCAAATTAATATGTATTTTACATATATATTTTTTATTGTATGTATGTTAAAAATTTAAGTCTGGGAAAATACACCATAACGGTAAAGTACATTCTTTTTCTTTGTGGTAGGATTATGTGATTATTCTTCACACTTTACTTATGTCTGGATCTTTTTCGTAGTAACTGTTTTTGTTGTTATTACTGATATAATACTTTCATTTAAAAATCCACAGTCTGTTAGCTAATAACGAAATAATTGACATCAATGAAATATGAAGAAAGGTAAGAGAAAAGTTTCTGGGGAAACCAGAGCCTCTGTGTCAGACAACACAAAGCTGATAAAGTATCTAGTCCTTCCATGTTGCCACTGTTAGAGGCCAAGGTTACCCTGAGAGAATCACGGTACTCAGAGCATTGGTTAAGTAGTCAACAGTACCTAGTTTATCACGGTACTCAGAGCATTGGTTTAGTAGTCAATAGCACCTACTTTATCACAGTACTCGGAGCATTGGTTTAGTAGTCAATAGTACCTAGTTTACCTGCTTCCTGATGCAAAGACCACATCCTGCAATCAGTTCATACACAGCCACCTCTGGCTTTGCCATGATCCTGAACAGCAGCAAGCCCAGAGGATGCACGGGAAGTAAAAAACGACTAAGATGCAGTTATCTACTGTGAAGAGGAAAAGGGAGGAAAACCACCACCAAGCAACCTCCCCCTAGAGGTGAGTAGTAGAAGTAACCAAATCACAGAAATAATTAGACTCTATCAATGTTTACCATATGCTTAATTATGAACACCTCAATTCACATAAACATTCATATAGGTCCATTTAAAATGTCTAGTTTAATCGTTAATGACGTTGTTTCATTTTTTGTCAGATCGGTGACCTGGGTTCCTTATTTGCCTGAAAGAGTTACCTGTTAACTCTAAATCAATAGTATTTTCAACAAGGAATGTGTCATTGAAATCAAGTGTTATTTAAGTGTAGCAGGGGTTTCCACAGGCAGACACTTGTAGTGAACAGAGTTATGAAGCAGCAAAAGCACAGATCTAATTGGAAAAAGAGAAAAAAAATTGCATTTTGCTTCCAATATAAAATACCATCCTCACAAAGATGGTTCTAAATTACAAAGGGCTTTGATTTCTAGGTAGATTCTGGGTGGAGACGATGTCACTTCATATTGAGGCATGAATGCAGCCTTTTAATCTGGGAAGTAATATGATTGGAGTTGGAGTTTGAGAAGATTAATCAGATTTGGTTGCAGAATGAAAGAGACAATGCAGTCAAGAGATTGCTTTAGAGGCCCTAGCAGAAGCTTAATCATATTTCAAAATGACCAAATATCAAGAAAAACAATCTTGAACTGCATAAGTTGTATAAACTAATTTTCAGTGATTTTTTTTTCATGGTTATGATAAAAGAACCAGATTGGCAGAAACCTTTACCCTGAATCAAGGGTTAATTTGTCTTTGCGCTCATCCTAATGATAATGGAACATAGGGAGCGAACGATTAGGTGGCTGCCTCAGTGTTTGATTTTTAGCAGCTTTAAAGAGAATAGTTACATTTCTTCTCCTAGTAAGAAATAATAAATACATTAAAAGAAATGAATTCCCTATCTCTTTGTGTACCAGGCTATTTCTTCAAAACATTAAATACTATTGATGGGATATCACCTTTTACAATTTGTGTTCATTACCCTTCTTTTATCATGAAATGCAGAAGAAATATAGTATATACTAACAACTTTTACAGAAAGAATAAATAATTCTAAGAGAATCATATTTTTAAATTCGAATTTATAATAATTTGTTGTACATTATGGTTTCATTATATGTGTATGTTGTGGAATGAGACATGCTCTTAGTTTTACATTTCACTTATTCATTTGCAGTTTACATTATTGTCTCCTTTGAAGTAAAATTTAATAGGATGCTCTCAAATTTTATTGAGTGTTGACAGATGGCCAAGGAAAATGTTTCTTTTAATTTTTTCATCAAAATACAACTTGTGTTTCGATTAACCTTTATATTCTAATGAGAACTCTTTCAGAATGCAGTCAGAAAGGGTAAACAAGGCTCTTTCCTAGAGATGATAACATATCCTTTAACAGACAAGGAAATCCATGGGAAAGGCATGTTTTTGCATCTGTCACAGCTTCCTATAAACCAAGAATAAATCAAGTGAGACAAGAGAGGAGCCGCCTTACATATACTTCTTGATTAGATTATCTATTTCAGTCTCCCTCTCATCCCTTCCTCTATGGAATTTTGCATTCCCTTCCTGCTTTTAATGTTACCATCCTATTGCATATGTATTTCTTACCATGCAATAACTCATATTCATTTTAAAGAACACTAGACTTGAAGTCAACGGATCACATGGAATGAGGGGGTTTGTATGTAAGGCCTTCTAAATATAATGTAAAGTTTATTATGATCTTTATGTTGGGTAGAGAGATGGAGCTTAAAAGTATAGTAGGGAGGAAATATTTGAACCACATTGCTGAAAGTAGCAAATATATAAAGCATTTATATATGAACATTTGAGTAGCACATTAAATATATGGTAAACTATTTGGGAAAGTTACATAGCTCATATTTTATTATACCTTCTCTGTCCTGTGCAGTTTAATACACATGATGAGCCTATCAAGTTAAATAACCCAATGAAATGTGAACATACTCCTTGTATTGAAGTTAAATTTAGTGAAGGCCACCCACTTTGAGTAACATTAAAACACATACATTCTGTTGTTGCTGTCCATTAATATTTTATTTTTCACTGTACAGTGAAGTGTGATTATATTGAGATAGGTTTCATAAATGTCCTATAAACTGTTATTTCAAAGCATGTAAACTATATAAATTGGGAGTAGTAATTACAACTTTTACAAACAAATTCCCGTGTCTTGCATTATCAGTTTAATGGAATATTCTTTAGAGTTCAAAAAGAAAATAAATAATAGTGTTGTTTAATATTGGAAATTCTAAACTTTATCTCAATAAAAATGGTGAAACAGCAGATGCTAATATTTTTATCTTATTAAAGCTAAATAAGAAATCCCCACTGAAAACTTTACATCTAAATGCCTGATTCTTTGGAGAGACATCTGCGTCAGGCCGAATTAAGAAATG
Organism: Cheracebus regulus; assembly: GCA_963574635.1. Classification (NCBI taxonomy): domain Eukaryota; kingdom Metazoa; phylum Chordata; class Mammalia; order Primates; family Pitheciidae; genus Cheracebus; species Cheracebus regulus. The sequence continues at coordinate 10,942 of CAUYQU010073826.1, read as the reverse complement.
AAGCATAATATTTATAGCCCTAAGAACTATGCAATGACTCTTAAATTTGTGATTAACAGAAAATATAACAATTCTCTAAGGGGAAGAAATAATTCAAAACCAATTTCAATTCCCTAAACATGTTATTTTTTAAAGACCCAGTGAGCCATGTTGAATATTTAACTTAATTAATAATTATAAAGTGTACTGCTATGATGCATTCTGAGATGTTTTTACCTTGCAGATGGAATAAAATTTCCATTCATTTTACTTCTAGATGTGTAAACAACATTATTAAGTCAATTTACCAAATGAATAAATACTATCCTGTGTGACAGTGTGGTAAATGGAGAAATTAAATATAAAAAGTAAAATTATGCTTTAAACATAGAAATTGCATTCCCTTTGGACTGGTATAATTGTAGCCTGGTGGCCAAGAAATACATATCAAGAAAGAGGATGACAGAGGCTTTAACTCCATTCCCTGCAGACTTTGACTTTTGATCGTCTCAATTTATATAATTTTATGTGGCCTATCACTTAACACATTGCTGTTGCTATTATTGCTTTTGATAGTTTTGTCTTTCAGGCTTCACACTCCTAAGTGGATTGCACATCATAATTACAGTGTTGAAGTATTCTGGGGTTGTCTTCATTTTACCAGTGAGTTTTGTACATTTGAATGTTTTCTTTTTTCATGTTAGTGATTTTTTCTTTCACAGTGAAGCATTTTCTTTAGAATTTCTTATATGACTGGTCAGGTGGAGGTGAATCATTATAATTTTTGTTTGAAAAAATTGTAACTATCTTTTCAGTTTAGACATATATTTCTTAATTTGAGGATTTTCATTTGCTGTTTTAATTATTTCAATCTCTTCATTAAATATCTCTGATAAATTTCTGAATCACTTTATTGTATTATCTTGGAGATCACTAAGTTTCTTTAAACTACTCTAATTATTGGCCAGAGAGCTCATGGATCACTGTCTCATGATGGTGGTCACTGGTTCCTTGGCCCGTCCGTTTGGGGAGGTCATAGTTCCCTTTGTGGTGTCGTTTCTTATGGATACATGCCTGTGTCTTTTCATCGAGGGATTGTTCATTCTAGCCTGTGGATTGCTTGGGGTTTAATTGGCTATGTTTGCTTAGAGAGTCTTCATAATTTACCTGTTGAATTTCTTACATTTTTTTCACCAGTGCCTTTGTTTCCACACTAGCTGATGCTTAAAGCCCAAGTTTGCCTCAGCTCTAGCAAATGATCCGAGAGCACTGCTGAGCCAGAATGGGGGAGGTCCCAAAGGGGACATCCCAGTTGAGTGGAAGACCTTGCAAGGGATTTGTGCCCAGAGGACCATGGAGCATACCTCCTGTAGGGTGTCGCTGCTAAACAACCACTCTGATTTAGCATCTCCTTTGGCTGAGGGGCAAAGCACAGTTTCCAGAAATGGGGATGATACTCACACCTCCCCCTTTGTCTCTAGATATGTCTCCCCTCAGGCACTCAGAATATTTCCATGGTTGGAGACATGGTCAGGTCTCCTGCAAAGAACCCAAAATTCTGAGGATGCTGGTTGTCACTGTATCTCACTTTTTGCAGTATAGAAACCATGAGTTGCAGGAAATTTTCTGCATGCCTGGTGCTACACAGACTGGGGTGAGAGGTGTCATGGATATAAAAACTGGATTCTCTTACTGTTTGCCTGGAGATGTTATTTCTCTGAGACCTTGGGAATTAACTTCTATTTGAGTTCTGGGATAGTATTGGTGAAGATCTCAGTGACATATATTTGGCTTTGGTTGTCTGGGGTAGGGGTCAGTGAAGCCAGCTTGTGTCTATGTCACCACTTCAGCACTGGAAGTCTGTATTTTATTTTTTATATAGACATATTATAAGCACATTTCTTATATTTAATATATATGTTTTCCCAATCTAACTCTAGTTTGATGTTAATATTGGTATTTACAAAATAATGACAACACTTAGGTGTCTATCATCGCTCTAAGTATTTTATATGATTTAATGCTCATAATGTTGTAAGTAGTGATATTTTCTCCATTTTACAGATAAGAAAAATGAAGCATATGATATTTAGCTGTCTACAGTTAAATCGTCTACATAGCTAATAACTATGCAAGTTGGGATTTAATCCCAGGGTCACAAGTCTCCATAACTTATATCCTTAATCACTGTGATACTCAGGTTAATACATGGTCCAGCTTCGTTATAGTCATCACTGTTTGAGACATGGCTTAATCCAGCCTGACAATCACCCGCTACAGTGGTTTCAAATCTATGATTTGAATATCCTATTAAAACAATATGTAAAAGTAAACTTATTTCAGATAGTATTACTTAAATTACTAAACCTAATTTACTAGTCACTAGTCTAAAATCATCTGTAAAGTATTTTCTGAATCTTTATAATAGTTATGTCCATTAGGATATGACAAGCATCTCTAATCCCATTATGTATATTGTCAACCAAAGAACGGAAAACTTGAGTTATCATCTATGTTTCTAGAGACCAGGTGTTGAAGGAGGATTAAGATGCAAATATTCTAAGTGACATTTCCATGATTAGCTTGAAATCCTGCTCTGCCTCCTATACTTATCAAACATACTTCTATTGCCCTAAGACTTTAGCATCTAGCACAGGATTTATTGATCTGCCTTTTTAAATTTTAGTCCTGCAATAATTTTCTCTTTAACCATATTTTTCTTTAGTCATTTGGATTTATTTCTTTTTTTTGTTTCAAAGCCTTATAAAATTCCTTTCTTAGCAAAAAGCCTTTTTTCAACCTACCTTAACTCCGAAACAAAGCTTTCCTTTTCAAGATTTCTTGTTGTTTCCTTAGGGACACTATCTTTGAAGACCTATTCCAACTACTTTTGTGTGTCTTTGAAGAAATCTTATATCTCATACATTTCAAAGATTTACAGATATTATATTTTGTTGACAGTGTATTATGTAATCCTCATACTGTATCTTAAATGGAAAAAATGCCAGCAGCACTGAACTTGCCAAAGTAATACCTAAAGTTAAATTTTCATTCTATCCTATTCTATTGCATTCTATTCATTTCTATTCTAAAGTTCGATTTCTCATTCTACTCTCATTTTATTTTTTTCCTTACAGATACCTGAGGTAGAAGTGCAACAAGACATCTTAAATTTTTCCATAACTTTATCCAAAATCCAAGACATATTTTCACTATGGATGTGTGCAATCATGCGGCTGGGCAAGGTGGCTCATGCTTCTGGTTATTACTTCGGGTAGAAATGTTAGCTATGTGATTATCTTTTATTCATCAAACTTTCTAAATTATCTTACCGTTCTAATATTATAGTATTCAGTAGGTTATTTGGAGTTTTTCAATTTTTCCATATGTACATCATATAATTAAATAATATCAGTTTCATTTCTACCTTCCAGTCTTTATCTCTGGTGATTTTGTTGTCATATATAATGTTACAGATGTTATTGCCTGGAACACAGGATTCTGAAACAAACACCAGCTTCCCTTCTGCCTTCTCCTTGGTCTTTGTGGATGAACAATCACTGGAGAGGTAATATCAGGGTGCTTTCCCTCCACCGCAATGGCGAGACTATACCCACCCTGAAAGTGTAGATGTATTTAATTCATTAGGCAAAACTCAACATTACCTCAACCTGGAGGACCAAGCGCTCTGTGATCTTGGGTAGATATCCAGGGAGTTACATGAAGAGTTCCAAAACAAAATCACTGGCAAATACATGGAAATAAGATGAAAGGGAGAGTTAAACATGATATCAAGCCAGGTATAAGTTGACAAGAAAAACAAAACTGGTGTACATAAATGGAAGTAAGAGAACTACAAGTAATTAGACCAAAGTCATATCATAAAATATATGCTATCTTAGCCTTCATTAGAGCAGTGAAGAATACTAATTTCATTTAATTCACAATAACAAACATGTTTTATTTATATTTGTGTTTAAATTCACCTCGTTAGTTTTATAAGCTGATTGTTATATATAAGGACAATGTTAGCATACCATTACTAAACAATAAAGTCTCCATAGTGTTGTGGGGTTTTTTTTTTTTTTGTCTGAACCTAAATTTGACATGTTTTACTGTCACCCAGAGGGCCCATGATATGTTACAAAAATTGTAGGAGTGGCATTTAATATCTTCTCTTTAGATAGTAAACATAAACCACCAGGTCACAGGATCAACAAAATCAGGGAGTCCATGATCCACAGTACCTATACATCAGGCAAGTTTAACCAGTCCCTGCTCAGGCAGCTCCAGGTTACTAAAACACAGCTTGAAGATTTAGTATAGGGAACACAAGATGCTGCATGAGAAAAAACTGGTTCAAATTAGAATGGATGTTTATCCTTGTGAAATTTCCATGAACTAGGTGACAAGTGTGACAATTATTACAGATATGACTTATTTCTGAATAATCCAGTGGCATTTATTACATGCACAGTGTTTGACATCAAGACTCTATTTATAAAATATTTTGATCACCTCAAAAGAAAAGCATTTAGATTAAGTAGTCAATCCCATTTCCCCTCTGCTTGGCCCTGGCAGCTTCCTATCTACTGTCTGTTCTCTTAAGGTATCTATGCTGGAGATTTCATGCAGATGAAACCATGTAAGATGTGACCTTTTGACCTTTTGCATCTGGCTTCTTTCACTTAGCATACTACCTTAAAGTTTTATCCACATTGTAGAGTGTATCTGTATGTTAATCATTTTTATGTCTGACTAGTATTCTATCATATACATATACCATATTTTGTTTATTCATTCATTTGCTTGATGAGTATTTGGGATGTTTTCAAATTTTGGATCTTGGGAATAGTGTTGATATAAACAATTGTGTGCAAATATTGTTTGATTATCCCTTTTTAATTATTTGAGGTATATGCCTAGGCATAGTATTGCTGGGTCAGGAAATGAGAAAGTGTGAATCCTTCAATGTGATTCTTCTTTTTCAATGTTATTTTGGCTACTTGCAGGCCCTCACATTTCAACATGAATTTTAGGATGGTTTTTCCATTTCTGCAAAATGGCTACTGGAATTTTCGTATGCATAGTATTGACTTTACATATCATTTTGGTTAGTATTGACATCTTAACAATTATGTCTTCCAATTTGTGAACATGGTAGTCCTTCTGTTTATTCAGACCTTTAATTCTTTTCAGTTAGTGTACTAATGTTTTGTCTTCTTGGTTAAATTAACTCCTGTGTAATTTGGTTTTGATTTTATTGCAAATGGAATTGTTTTCTTAATTACTATTTTGGATTGCTGGTGCATAGAAACACAACTGACTTTTTTGTGTTTATCCTGTACCCTTCATATTTGCTGAACTTACCTGTTAGCTCTAGTAGAGTTTTCTTTTGTGAATTATTTGGGATTTTCTAAATATAGGATTATATCATCTGCAAATAATAATTTTATATCATTTCCAACCTAATTCCATTTATTTCTTTTCTTGAATAATTACTCTGGGTGGAACTTCCACCATAATTTTAAATAGCAGTGATGAAAACAGGAATCCTTGTCTCCTTCTTGTCTTAGAGGAACAAGAAATATACATTATGTTAATTTCTTTTCTCATTTTGAACCAAGCTTGCATCCCTGAGAGAAAGTCCACTTAGCCAGGATGCAAAGTAATTTTACTATGCTATCAGATTTTGTTTGCTAAGATTTTATTGAGGATTTTTTACATCTATTTTCATATGATTTACAAAGGATTTTAGTCTGTAACTTTTCCTTTGTTGTCTTTATCTGGCCTTGGTATCTTAGTAATGCCAGCCTGATAGAAAAAATCAAGGAGTATTCCCTCCTATTGTATTTTCTGTTTTTTGGAAGAGTTTGGGAAAGACTGGTGTTGTTTTTTTTAATGTTTGGTAGCATTTACCAGGAACCATCTCATCCTGGAATTTTGTGGTTATTTGGGGGAAGGTTTTTAAATTATTTATTTAATCTTTTTACTTGTTATATGTCTATTGAGATTGTCTACTCATTTTTGAGTCAATGTGGATAATCTATGTGTTTCTAGAAATTTGTCTATTTCACCTGTTACCTAATTTGTTGGCATGCAATTGTTCATAGTGTTCTACTATAATCCTTTTTATTTTTGTAAGGCTGGTAGTAAGATTCCCAATCTTGTTTATCAATAGCAATGACTTTCTTTGTATCTTTTAACTTTTTGTCTGAGAGTCTATTTTGTCTGATATTAGTATTGCTATTCAAGCTCCCTTTTGTTGCTATGAGCTTGCGATATATTTTTCCATCATTTCACTTTCAAACTATTTGTGTCTTTGGAGCTAAAATGAGTCTTTTATAGACAACATATAGTTAGAATATAAAATTTTATTCTATGCTGACAATTTATATCTTTTAATTGAATAGTCAAATCCATTTACATCTAAAATAACTTCTAATAAATAACTTCTGCAGTTTTACTGTTTGTTTCTGTATGTTTTATACCTAATGTCCCTCATTTCTTTCATTACATCCTTTCTTCATCTTCAGTTGATTTTTAGAATGCCATATTGATTTCCTTTTGGTTTTCTATGCTGCATATTTATTAGATATTTCCTTAGGAACTACCATGGAAACTCCTAAACATTTTACTGTTAATATCCTAAATGTATAACAATCTAATTTGAATTGATACCAACTAAGCCTCAATAGCATACAAAAAGTCTACTCCTATAGACAGCCAGTCCACCATTATGTTGTTACTCTCACAAATTACATCTTTATACATTTCATGCCCATTAACATGAATGTATAATTATTGTTTTATGCATTTGTCTTATATATCACATAAGAAATAAGAAGAGTAGTTAACAAACAAAAAAATCATGCTGATTTTCTATTTACTTTTGTAATTATCTTTATTAGAATTATTAATTTTTAATATAGCTTTCACTTATTGTCTAGAGTCCGTATGATATGTCTACACTTTTCTTTCATTTTCAATAATAGTTTTCATGAATATCTTATTCTTTGTTGATACCTTTCTTTTTCATTTTTATTTCACCACTTTGAACATGTCATCTTACTTCATTATGACCTCCATAATTTCTGATGAGCAATTGATCCTTGATATTATTGAAGGTCATTACTATATGATGAGTACTTCTTTCTTGCTGCTTTCAAGATTTTCTCATTGTCTAAATTTAAACAATTTGATTATAATGTGTCTCAGTGTAGTTCTCTGTTTTTAATCTTTCTTGAATTTGATTGAGCTTTTTGAATGTGTAGATTCATGTCTACAAAATTTTGAGTTTTCAGTCATTATTATTTTCAAATATTCCTTCAGTTCCTTTTTTTCTTTCTTCTCCTGCTGGGACTACCATTATACATATGTTAGTATATTTGATGGTGTTCCATAGGCTTCTTAGGCTCTGTTAATTTTTTTTTAACCTTTGTGTTTTTCTTTCTGCTCCTCAGACTAAATAACTTCAATTAAGTAATCTTCAAGTGACTCCTTCCTTTGCCTGCTCAAATTTACAGTTGGAAATCTCTAGTGAGCTTTTTGAATTTTTAATTTTGGTTATCAGACTTCTCAGGTCCAGAATTTCTATTTGGTTTCTTTTTATTATTTCTGTCCCTGTTGATATTCTGTATTTGATTTTCATTATTCTCCAGGTTTCCTTAGCTCTTTGTCCATTGTGTCCATAACTGCTTTGAGTATAAATTACATGTTAACTTAAAGTTTTTGCCTAGTAAGCCCAATAACGGTGACCCCTAAGAAACAGTCTGTTAATTTCTTCCACAATAAGCCATCTTCTCGTTTCTTTTTATGCGAATTTTTGATAGGAAACTGAACTTTTTGACTACTATAATATGGAAATTTAAATTCAGATTTTTTCTTCCTAAGGATTTTTTTTATTGATTGTCATTCACTGTGGGCTGTAGCTATTTGTTTAGTAACTTTTAGAAACAATTTTTGATAAAGTCCTTATTCTTAATTATTTGTAATATCTGTACTCTCTGTTTCTTCAGCTAATGTTCAATTAGCGTTTCGACATAAATTTCCTTAAATGGAAAAATATAAGGTGAAAACAGAAAGAGAAGAAGGAGGGAAAAGATGAGAAGGAGGAAAAAGAGGAGAAAAGAAAAAGCCATAAAGGCAAAGAAAATATTCCCAGCCTTTGCAAATTTGTCTTTGAATTTTAACAGTTTATTTTGGGGCATTCTACTAATGCTTAGGCCATTTACAATTTTGTCTTCATCTTCATATTCTGCTTGCACTAAGCCTAGAGATAGACCAGAGGTTAAAACTTAGGGTCTTCTTACTTATTGTCTCATCATATGTTCCCCTTTCTAAACTCCTCTACATACATGGATACTTTTAAATACCCTAATTTCTCAAAGACACTCTCTCTCCAGATTTTCCTCCCAGATTTTCAGTGAATCTATTGTTTGCCTCAACCAAAATAGTTTGCCCCATAAATCCATGGGTTATTCATTGACTTTACAATGTTTACAAGGAATGTTCACTGTGTTCTTTTATCCTGAGTAAATTTCTAATTAAGTGAAATAAAGGCAAGTGCCCTGCGTGAGTTCTACAGGTAGCCCCCAGACAAATTCGAGCACAAGCAGTTCTTTGGGAACAAGGTGTGTTCTTCCTCTGCAGTGAAGAATCAGGGTCGACACTGGGAATGTGTGCCACAACACACTGTCACAACATAAGGGACTTGTGGGTAAAGAGCCAGTAAAAATGCTATGGGTCCTATGGAGGTCTTTCACCTTTTTAAAGGTGATCCAGTATTCGCTTAATTTCTATAAACCTTTGACTGTTTTCCAGAGTTTGGACGAAGTTGATCCTGACAATTTTCCCTAAACTAGTGTTACTGTGAGGGGATGTACCTTTGAAGATACATACTATACTGTTCTCAATAATATCACTGGCTTGTAGACTTTTTTAAGTCCAGAATTGAGATACAGAGTCAATATAATGCCTTGTATTATTTTAACAAAATGACTCAATAGATACCAAGTCTGTTCTGATACATCAGTAAAGCAGATGCCACATTATTTAAAGAGCCCTTTGCCAAAGTAATTGCTTATACTATATACAAAATTTAAATGGCTAGAGAAAGCTTTCTATGAGTCTTTGTAAAGATGTGGCATGTCTCTTGCAGAGAAGTTTTCATGCATCATCACAAATAGAGCATAAAAAAATCCTAAGATTTAGGCAATATATATTCTAAAAGCAAAAGGGCTGTGTTCAAAACATGCAGAGGACCAGACGCATTCAAACAGAGCATTTATTAAGATATTGTCAGATGAACAAAGAAATTGATGAAAAATGGTACCAAATTCCAACTCTAGTTTGCTCTTCTCCAAATATACACAGTTATTGAGGACTGAAGGAATACTTTACATAAGTAATTATAATGTCTGTTCTTCATAATCAAACTAATTGGCAGCAGTATAAACTGAGGCTCAGAAAGGCTAAGTATCCAGTTAGCAAGATGCAGATATTTAATGTGATCATAGGTCAGATGACTATGCAATCACTCTTCTTTTCAACTACACTTTCAGGGACCTTTATATTTTATAAGTTTATCTTTCATCTTAACAAAACAACTTGGAAGAATAGCTCTGGTACCTTCTTGCACCTGGTGCTATCAAGCCAATTGCTTGCATTTAGAAGGTTGTATCACTCTGCTGCTGACTAATGGTCACTGTGGAAACTGTATCCATACTGTGATTCACACTGTTTGGCTTCATCTAAGCCCAGTGCCAGCAGGTCAGCTTTACTCTGTTACTCCTCTGTGGTGAAGGCCATTACAGAACTTGACCTTGGCTAAGCTTATGAACAGCTGATGATGGATGATGTTGCACACGTGTTTGAACAGTCATCATTCACTGACAGAGCTTCGAAGTTATGCACCTTCAGTTCAGAATTTCTATTGCCACTGGAAATTTCCAAGGATTCATGAAGACCAAATTTTTCCTGAATTTCAGGAGTGGTATCATCTTTCACTTACATCTCATTGTTGGGATTAGTTAGGAGTGAACTCACAGAAATACTTCAGAACTTTTGGATGACTTTATTCATTTTAACACTAAGTACAAAAGAAATATAGAAGTACAAATCAAGAATTTTCAATTTTCATATATTTTATCATTCATTTAAATTTTATTAAGTACTTATTTATCAAGCCATGAATGTATGTCATACATTTTTGAATTATTCAAAGCTATTTTTAATAACTTACTATTTGAACTATTAAATAGTGCTCTTCACTCACATAATACAATATCTTGTATTTTAAAAAGGAATTTGTGACAATAAAAATTATTTGTCACATATAATCAGTAGTCAGTAGATGTTTCAAATAAATTAAAATATACTAGAAGGAGTTGGGAACTGCTTAGAAGTGCCCTTCAAAATTTCTTTTGGGAAATTTTTTAAAAATAGCATTATATCATACCACGATTAAGGAAAGGAAAGGTAAGCCAAGCCAGAGCAAGAGAGGGAGACTCCTTAAAAATTTTAACTCCATCAATAAACATCTGACTTAATATTACTGATATAATCTGACAGAAGTATTAACCATATATATATATATTTTTTTTAGAAAAAGAGAGAAAAGGAGAAATAAAAAAGGAAACAGCAAAAGAAAGAAAAAAAAGAATGAAAGAGAGAAAGAAAGAGGAGGAGAAAGAGAGAGAGAGATTGGGATTCTTGTTTTATTGCCCAGGCTAGAATACAGTCTAAAAATGGGTATTAAAAACCTCTTTTATGCCAATAATTGTGCTTAACAATGGAAACAGGAAGGAATAGGGAATGAAAATAACAAATAAGCAGCCAACCAATATTTTATTTAAACCTGTGAAATGCTATGCAATTGCTGAGGAGTGATTTACTTCTAATTATGTGGTCACTTTTAAAATAGGTATAATGCGATACTGAGAAAAATGTATGTTTTGTGGAT
>CAUYQU010073824.1:0-16417 GCA_963574635.1 Cheracebus regulus | reverse complement strand
GTACATATACACCATGGAATACTATGCAGCCATAAAACACGATGAGTTCGTGTCTTTTGTAAGGACTTGGATGAATCTGGAAACCATCATTCTCAGCAAACTGATACAAGAACAGAAAGCCAAACACCATATGTTCTCACTCATAGGTGGGTGTTGAACAACGAGAACACATGGACTCAGGGAGAGGAACATCACACACTGGGGCAGTTGGGGGGGTAGGGGAGAGACAGTGGGGGGTGGGGAGGGATAGGAGGGTGGGGAGGGATAACATGGGGAGAAATGCCAGATATAGTATGCACCTAAAGTAAAATAAATAAATTTTAAAAAGACAGAGAGGAAAAAAAAATATCATGTGATAAATACTAGAGAATGGGATGCCCAGACATTCAGAGATGGCAGATATGGTTTGGATTTGTGTCCCCACCCAAATCTTACCTTGAATTATAATCCCCATAATCCTCACCTGTGGAGGATGGGACCTGGTGGGAGGTGACTGGATCATGGGGGTGGTTTCCCCCATGCTGTTCTTGTGATACGAGTTCTCATGAGATCTGATGGTTTTGTAAGGGACTCTTCCCCCTTCACTGGTTTGCTCTCTTGTGCCTGCCATCATGTAAGACACGCCTCTTCCCCTTCCGCTATGATTGAAGGTTTCCTGAGACCTCCCCAGCCATGTGGAATTGTGAATCAACTAAACCTCTTTTCTTTATAAATTACCCAGTCTTGGGTATGTCTTTATAACAGTGTGAAAAAGGACTAATACAATGACTTTAAAAAGAGTTGATATTCAAATTGTGCTTTGAAGCACTAGAAGTAAGGGGTTTACCTAAAAAAGGAGTACAGGATTATATGAGAAAGAGGGGATAAGGGAATGAAATATGCAGAGGTGTGAGGCACCCTGTGAAAAGAGGCTACTTGCAGTAGGACATGACAGGAGAGGTGTCTGGCTGGGATCCTATCTTATAAAGGGTTTTTTGTGCTATGCTAAAGATTTTGAATTTCATAATCCTCAAAAACAGAGAGCCATGACTTAAAGTGCTGGAATGGTATGATGAGATTTTGTGCCAGAAGTCAGTAAAGAGGGCTAGAGCTGGAATGTTGGTTAGCTCAAGTAAGAAATGGTGGCCCAAAAAAAGGCTCCAGCAGAGGAATGAGGAACAAAAAGGAGAGAGAACAGCACTTATTCAAAGTGGGAGAGTGAGAGAAGAAGGGCAGTGCTTGGGAATCTGATGGTGCTGCAATACCATGAATCAAGAAATCGATGAGGGAACAGTTCTTTTGGGTGAGGAATGAGAATATGGAATGTGTTAAATTTGGAGTATTTTGGATTTGCAGTAGGGTAGAAAAAACAAACTTTTCTTTGCCCATCTGTTTCCTTTTCTCTACTTTTCTTTTAAGATAGAGTCTCCATTAATGAACATTTGGTGGAAAATGGCTACCCCAGCTCTAAAAAATCTTTTCAAGTCTTGGTCTAAATTCCAAGTTCCTGGGAGAGAAAATTGTACTGGCCTAGACTGGTTCAGGACTCCATTCTTGGTCCAGTCACGCATGTCATGGAAACATGGAGGCTGTCCCCTCCCCTTCTTAAGCAAAGCTCTGAGCAGTTGGAATTCTCAGAGAAATGGTGGACATATCCAGGAGTTGGCAACGATGGGACACTTAAATGAAACCAATTTCAGCCACACTATGCAACATCACATAGTTTCACAAACCAAGCTGTACATCAGAAGCATCTGGAAAACTTTACAAAATACAGATCTTGGGAGTCTCCACTTTCCACACCTGCCTCTTCCACCAGTGATTCAGAATCTCTAGGGGTAAGGCCCAGCAATCAGTATTTTTATAAAGCACCCTAGAAGATTACTTTGTGACTAACCCTTGGGAATCACTACTTTAAAAGACCCAGAATACTGAACAAATAAAATGATAAAAATAGGAAGTTACTCAAATATGGAGTATTACATGCAATAAACAAGAAGTTGAGTTTTTGTTTTGTTTTGAGACAGGGGCTCACTCTGTTGCCCAGGCTGGAGTGCAGTGGCATGATCATGGCTCACTGCAGCCTAAACCTCCTGGGCTCAAGTGATCCTCCTGCTTCTGCTTCACAAATAGCTGGAACTATAAATGTTCTGGTGTTGGTTGTGTTACTCTGAATATATTTAAAACCACTGAATTGTACACTTTAAGAGGATGAATTCTATGGTATGTGAATTATATTAGACATATAATTTGCTTAAAGGTAAGAATGGTCTCATAGCACTTGGACATGGGGCTAAAGATCTGAATCAGGGAGTAAGAGGGACCAGATTCTGAAAGGGGCAGGTTGTCTGTCACCAGTGGATTGGATGTCTGTTACTCCATAGAAAAGAATAAGTTGTCACATAACATTATATCCCTTTAAGAAGCCCAAACCTGGAGAACTTAAACACTCTGTTAGTTTTGTGGTCAGTTTTACTGCAGGTCTCCTCGGAGGCAGAATTACTGAATTAAATGTCTATGAAATGGACTATGGTGGGAATCTGTGCTATCAGGTTCCCAGCTATCAGCTTCCCCTTGTGCACAATCTCCCTTGTACAGAAGCACTTCCTTTAGTTTAATAACTGCTACAAAACTTTGCCATTTTCTTTCAGGGAAGCTGGCTACTTTCCAAGTGCTTTGGAAAAGGGCAAAATGATAAAGCAGAGATGGTATTTACAAATGAGCATTTTCTTCTCATGAAGCAGGATTATAACTAAGCATATGATTTATTAAAAGGCAGTTTTAATTTCACAGCATTAATATGCTGTGAAGAAAACCAAACTATCTCTGAATTCTGTCTGGCTTTCAAGTCCCTACAAAAGGAGCTGCCATCCTGCTTATCTTGGCTGTTTGGCACATTCAATTCTACTAGTCACTTCAGCCCCAAAACCCTCCTGTCCATGAAAAACCCTGGGTCTTCATGAGGAAGAGAAAATAAGGGAATGAAATATGCAGAGGTGTTCTAGGCTCCTGGGATCACCTTCCCTCACCCACTCTCCCAATCCCCTGCATCCTGCCACATTAGTTCCAAACTCACCACCTCCTCCAAATTTGCCCCTCACTAGTCTAGGCCACATTGATGTTCGCTTTTCTGAACAAATGTAGTCTGTGTCACATGTCAATCTTCCCCCACTAGACTGTTAGGTCACTGAGGAGGTACACCTTACAATTCCACATTTCAGAGTTCCACTGAAGTTGTTCCAGTACATTCTATTCTTTAGATTCAATTCTTTGTAAAATGGATTTAAAGTTTAAAACAAATGGATTTGATATCTTCCACCAAAAATTTGCCTTAATTACAAGGCTAGCGTAATTCTGCTTTAGGCCTAAACCTTTTAATGTTTTCTATCATATTTCTCAACTAATTCCTATCCACCCAAGAATGATAATAGGAAATTACTTTGTTTTCTCTGCAAGCCAGAATCTCTAATTGGCAGGGCAGGCAGAGCCCTTTGTAAGCTGGCACTGCCTTGTGCTAAAAAAACAGATTTTTGGCTCTTTCCCATCTTGTAAGATGGCAAGTGAAAAAGTTGAGAAGCTGGATACTAAAAAGAAGAAACCTGAAGAAGGCTGATGCTGGTTGCAAAGTGAAAAAGGGTAATCTCAAGGCTAAAAACCCCAAGAAGGGGAAGCCCCATTGCAACTGCAATCCTGTCCTTGTCAGAGGGACTGGCAGGTATTCGTGATCTACCACGTATTTCAGAAAGGCCATGTACAAGAGGAAGTACTCAGCCGCTAAATCCAAGGTTGAAAAGAAAAAGGAGAAGGTTCTTGTAACTGTTAAAAACCAGTTGGTGGTGACAAGAACGATGGTACCCAGGTAGAAAATGCCTAGGTATTATCCTAATGAAGATGTGCCTCGAAAGCTGTTGAGCCACTGCAAAAAACCCTTTGGTCAGCACGTGAGAACACTGCAAGCCAGCATTACCCCCGGGACCATTCTGATCATCCTCACTGGACACTACAGGGGCAAGAGGGTGGTATTCCTGAAGCAGCTGGCTAGTAATGGCTTGTTACTTGTGACTGGACCTCTGGTCCTCAACTGAGTTCCCCTACGAAGGACACACCAGAAATTTGTCATTGCCACCTCAACCAAAATTGATAGCAGTGTAAAGATCCCAAAACATCTTACTGATGCTTACTTCAAGAAGCAGCTAGGGAAGCCCAGACACCAGGAAGGTGAGATCTTTGACAAAGAAAAGAAGAAATTATGAGATTACAGAGAAGTGGAAAATTGATAAACTGTGGACTCACAAATTTTACCGAAAATCAAAGCTACTCCTTAGCTCCAGGGCTACCTGCGATTTGTGTTTACCCTGACGAATGGAATTTATCCTCACAAATTGGTATTCTAAATGTCTTAAGAACCTAATTAAATAACTGATTATCTTTAAAAAAAATATTTCCATTGTGGCTCACACCTGTAATTCCAGCATTTGAGAGGCCGAGGCAGGTGGTTCACGAGGTCAGGAGATTGAGACCGTCCTGGCTAACATGGTGAAACCCTGTCTCTACTAAAAATACAAACAATTAGCCAGGTATGATGGTAGACGCCTGTAGTCTCAGCTACCCAGGAGGCTGAAGCAGGAGAATCGCGTGAACCCGGGAGGCGGAGGTTACAGGGAGCCAAGATCACACCACTGCACTCCAGCCTGGGTGACCGAGACTGTCTCAAAAAAAAAAAAAAAAAAAAATTTTATGCTGAATTCACTAATGTCAGTGTCACAAAACTGGGGTCTTCAGAGCATATCTCCAAGGAAAAGAACCCAAGTCCCCTGACTTAAATGGTATTGTGCATTTATGAAAGTTTTCTCCCTCCCTCCACCTCCTCCACCTTTTTTTTTTTTTAGATGATTTTACTCTGTTGCCCAGGCTAGAGTACAGTGGTATGATCACGGCTTCTTGCAGCCTTGCCTCCCTGGGCTCAAGTGATCCTCCCACCTCAGCCTCCTGAGTAGTTGGGACCACAAGTGTGTGCCACCATGGCTGGCTACGCTTTCATTTTTTGCAGAGATGGGGTCTTGCTATGTTGCTCAGGCTGGTCTTGAACTCCTGTCAAGTAATCCTCTTGCCTCAGCCTCCCAAAGTGCTGGGATTACAGGAATGAGGCACTCTACCCAGCCTTTTTTTTTTTTTTTTTTCCTCAAACTTCACACACACAGGAGCATAATCAGGAGGTAGACCACAGGTCAGCTGCCTTGTACCATGCTGTTGGAATTAGTACAACAAAGCTCTCAACCAGTTTTATTTTTCTTTACCACAATGAATGGAAGAAAAAAGCAGAAATAAATGGTAGGGTCATTTGCTAGTAGAAAAGAAAGCTAGGATTTCCCCATTTACTTTCAAAACTGAGTAGAAAGAACTGCTTTACCCACTCAAGTCTGGGCAAAGGGTGTGCCCAGACATTGGCAAAGGAACCAGACAAAATAAACAGCCAGCAGCTTTCTGTTCCAAACACTTAGCTCTTCTCAAGTCCAGAGAGAAGCTACTCCTGAGTTCGTTCAAGGTGACAGTAGAAGTGTTTCTCTCTTTCTGCAGGGCTCAACTGTGCCTAAGGGCAGGTGGATCCAGACCTTGTAAACTTTAAGCTAGGTATAACACAACCAGAAAGGCTGGAGGAGGGCTCTTGGCCTTCCCAGCTTGAGAAGTAGAGGACCTAATATGTATCTGGTGGCCTGCAAAGCCCAAAGCAGAGAGTTATGATGAATACATTATTTTTATTGCTTTTCTAAAATAACTCCTTTCATATACAAGGATTCTTTCAGTTAGATCCTCTATTATCCTCTTGTCATGAGCAGGTGAGGATCTATTTAGCCAAGATAAGTGGCTGCCTCAGAGTTTCCCACAGGGAAAATTGAAATCTTATTATTTTCTTTCCTTCACTTAGTCTCTAGGTTGAGAACTCCAAGTAGTAAGAGGCACAGGATAAGGATGGGAGAGATTGAGCATTTTTGGGAGAATACGCCTCTGCTGAATGACACTTTGAAGGGAAAGAAGTCGAATGGCAATTTCCAGTCCATTTTGGGTTGGCCCTTTGGAGGCTCTGGCTTCTGGGTAATGTCCACAAAGTTCACAAGAGTTGTCAAAGATACTTCTGTAACTTGTTGAGAATCCTACAGGAAGAAAGTCAATGACAGGTCAGCTCTTGGTACTCATTCATATAGTGATCTAACTTGGCTGTTATTATTACTTTCCCCGAAGAGAGAAATGAATTGTTCTAAGCAAGATATACCTTTGTCTAATATTGGTCCTATGCAGTTCTCTTTCAGTGAGACACAAGGAAATGAATACCTTAGCAACAGTCAGATAGCAGAACTATGAACAGTTACTCCTACCTAAAACACTGACTCTAACTTTTCCCAGCTGGGGAGCTGCCTGATATCAGAGGCCACATGGCAAAACTGCTGCTGTTACGTGCTTAGCGGCTCTACTCTATTAGAAGGCTCCAGGCTCTGAAATACTACATATGTCCAAGTGGAAGTAGTAGTAGTAATTTTATTCCTTCTTAAATGGCAGAAAGAAAGGTCACTCACAGACTCTCAGGGCTGAAAGGATCCTTCCACCCACTCACCAATTCATGTCAAATAAAATAGATGTCCCTGGGAGAAGGGATCTTGTCAGACTGACTCAAGTATCTGATCTAACAGATGTAGCTTTGGTAGTTATGGCTGCAGCCTGATGATGTCTGGAATCATGTTTATCTAAAATGAATTCCCTTTGTTTTGACTCAGCTCAACAAACAAAATTTGATTACAATTTTTGGACAGCAAATATTTTGTTAAACTTGAAGATTGTCTTCATTCACTTTCCTTCACTCTGATGAACATATTATGCATTTGCTGTGGTCTTCAGCAACAGTTAAGTACCAAGCTCTGGGAACATAATTTTGCCTAGAAAAACCCTTCTAAGTACTGTCATTTGTTTGTTTTTAGAGACAGGGTCTTGCTCTGTCACCCAGGCTGAAGTGGAGTGGTACAATCATAGCTCACCGCAGCCTTGACCTCCTGGACTCAAGTGATCCTCCTGCCTCAGCCTCCTGAGTAGCTGAGATTATAGCTCCGAGTGCACCACAACACAAGCTAGAGTCAGCGTTTAGGTAGGTATAACTGTTAATAGTTCTGCTATCTGACTGTGCTAAGATATTCATTTTCTTGTGTCTCACTGAAAGAGAACTACATAGGACCAACATGAGATAAAGGTAGAGCTAATTTTTTGTCGTTGTTGTTGAGATGGAGTATCACTCTGTCACCCAGGCTGAAGTACAGTGGCACAATCTCGGCTCACTGCAACCTCTGCCTTCCAGATTCAAGCGATTCTTGTCTCAGCCTCTTGAGTAGCTGGGATTACAGGCACCCACCACCATGCCTGGCTAATTTTTTTGTATTTTTAGTAGAGACAGGGTTTCACCATGTTGGTTAGGCTGCTCTTGAACTCCTGACCTCAAGTCAACAGCCCGTGTCAGCCTCCCAAAGTGCTAGGATTACAGGTGTGAGCCACTGCACCCAGCCTAATTTTTATTACTATATTTTTTTTGTAGAAGCAGTTGTCAGTGTTGTCTATAAGTTGATTTAATCAATGTGCTATTCTAACTCACTTCAGAGCCTTTAGGAGGAGGGCATATTTGAAACTGCACACTCTGATGCATAATATGTGCATCAGAATGAAGAAAGGCGAATGAAGAAAATCTTCAAGTTTAACAAAATAGTTGTCTACAGTCCCAGGAGAATTTCCATATTAATCTTGCTATGTTGCCCAGGCTGATATCGACTTCCTGGCCTCAAGTGATCCTTCTTCCTTAGCTTCCCAAAGTTTGTTGTTTTTAAGTGGGTATGGAGTCAGTCCTGTGCTAGTCTTACATTCAAATTAATTCTTTAGATTTTTTTTTTTTTTAACATAGTGAGGCTCATGAGGAACTTGGCATAGAATTAATATAACTTCTGAGGCACTGAAAGAACCACATACATTACAAGGATGGCCAGCCTGGGCTGAAGCTGCCAAGGGATTCCTAACTCCAGCTAGGCATCAAAGACTGGCTGAGACTAATCAGAGAAAGAAAATGGATAGGAACTTATTACCTATGAACAAGTAACAAACTTTCTTTTGACTTAAACTTAAGGATTTACTATTATGACTTTAGTTTTCCTTCAGGAATTTTATAATGGGGAGAGGACATATATTCAATTTTGGAGCAAATCTTTATAGCTGACATTATTGAAGCATGTTAATATTATTTATATAAACTCACTGCAGAATGCCTGGTGACCTATACTGGTTGAAACGGCTAGAAATACTTTGGGGTGGGAAACAGAATAGGGAATGATTTTTCAGCTATAGGTTCAGTGTCATCTAGAAGTTTATTGAATCAATGTGTTATTTTAACTTATTTCAGAGCTTTTAGGAGGGGGGCAAATTTGAAACTGCCTACTAGCAGTCCCAGGAGAATTCCCACAGGAGCTGTGGTTGGAATTGGGAAAGTGGCCTCATGATGGAAGAGTATAGTATTGAATTAGGAACTTCACTGCTATATACCCAAATCACTTCCACCTAGCATTATTTACTAATAAAACTGATATTTGATGATCTTTATCTGTCTAACTCCTTTTAATTGGTTTCAAACTTAGGCAGGGAAAAAGAGTATGATTAGCCTCCTCAAACTCCCAAATCAGGGAATTTCTGTAGCCTCAAGGTCATACCATACCCAGATTTGAACTCTAATATAACTATAAACCCAAGAAGGCAAACTTTAGGCTGATGTCCACCCAAGTATATATTAGTATCTTTAACTGTACAGTGGTGTTTCAGTGGCTGAGAAACCCCACATGACAAAAATTGTTCTAACAGAGTTGTTCTTTCAGAGTCACCCAGAATATGTGCTCATTAAGAGCTACTACTAGATTTGATTTTAAGACAGCAGCATAAAGACATGTCTTCTCCCTTTGTATCTTCAGTCCAATCCAACAAGAAACAGATACAAAAACTCCATGTTCCCTGAAATGGGGAGACATCATAATATGTGAAAACAGAAGGCAGATGGCAGCAAGGCTTAACAGAGGGAAAGAAGTCCAAACTTGAAAGTTTTCAGAGACTAGACACAAGCAGATTTTTCTCTGTGGAGCTCTAAAGACTCAGTAACAGGAGGAAACAGAGGAAGGGATGAAGGATGGATGGAAGATCATTACTGAATGACATTCCTTCAATGCAATCAGGCAACTATACCCTCTCCCCCTCAACAAAAGACTGAACAATTTAAGCCAGAGAAATTCTGGACTCAGGGACATTGGGCATAGAGAAGGACAGAGTGAGGCATGGAACTAAAAATGGGGAATTATCCCCTCTCTCATTTACCTCCAAAATGCTTACAGATGGTTTTATACCCATACCTTTAGTCAGGAAACTAGGGAGTTTTCTCTGGAAAAAAATTAACAATTCCAGCAAAGACACAAAGATACTAACTGCTCCACAGTGAAGGCCACAAGTCTGTCAGTGTCACCCACAATCACAGAGCTTTCAGTCAGCTTAACAGCTTACTCTTATTTTGGATAGAGAGCTAAAGATTGACAAACATGGAGAAAATTTCTCACAATAAAGAGAAAAACTATACCAAATGAACAGAATAAACACTTCTGAGGAAACACAATGAAAGATGAAGATGCAAAGTTGTTAGGATCTTCAGAGATATATATAAAAAGATACTATGAAAAAAAAAAACAGAAGAAAGAGCTTAGGTATTAAAAATCTGATGGCCAAAATAAAAAATTCAGTAAAAAGGTTAAAAGATAAAATGGAGAATCTTTTTTAGGAAGAACAAAAAGATAAGGAGATAGACAACGAGAGAAAAAAAAAGAAATAGAGTTTCAATCCAGTGACACCCTAACAGATTAATGGGAGTTAAAAAAAGAGAGAGAGAGATCAAAGAAAAGAGTGGGAAATTATTAATCATGTAATAATAATCGGAAATTCCCAGAACAGAGTTTCAGAGATTTGGCATAGTGAATGAAGAAATTTCAAAGATTTGGCATAATGAATGAAGAAAAGATCTACTCAAGGCATAAATTTGTGGCAACTTCAGACTATTAGGAATAAAAATATCTTAAAATGGCTTCTGAACAGCAATACTGGAAACTAAAGACAATGAAGGAATGCCTTCAAAATTGTGAGTGAAAGTAATTTTCAATCTAGAATGTTATATCTAACCAAATGATCATTTAAGCATGATGATGATGATGATGATTGAAGATATTTTCAGACAATGTAAACTAAAGAAAAAAAAATACATGCATCTTTCCCCCCAAAATTATTAGAATTTAAACTCCAAGAGAATAAACCAAGAAAAAGAAAGAAGTGCTATCCAGTAAATAGTGAATCTAAGGCAAGTAAGAAGAATAATTCCCTAGATGGCAGTACAGGAAAGTCCCATGACAACTGTGGGGCAGCAACTAGTCCACACTACATCAGTTTATGGAGGTCTCCATGAAGAAAAGATGTAGGAAAATGTGAAACTGATAGATAATATGGCAAGTTCAACTGCTTGAAAAACTGCACTGAGAGAAATTTTACAAAGCTGTTGAAGAGTGTGAGACGCCTTAGCTATTAGCTCAAAGAAAATAAGAGTGAAATAGGTAATTATTAATTTCAGAAATAATAAAAAATTCCACAAAATTGAATACTTGCCTAGCATGCATATGTACATAAACATGATGATGAAACATTGAATAGTGATTTAATAATTTGATGCAAATATACTGGGAAAGTGGCGGGATGGGTAGGAGGAAAATAACAGAGCTTGAACTGACCTACAAAAATAGGAAGTCAATACATTATCTCTGAAACAGACAAGTCAAGAGATAACTAAGTGTTCAACAGCATATTAGGGCAACTATATTAATAACAATATACTGTGTATTTCAAAATAGCTAGAAGAGGAGATTTTAAATGTTCCCAACCACAAAGAAATGACAAATGTTCAAAGTGATGGGTATCCTAAATACCCTGATTTGATCATTACATATTGTATGAATTTTTCAAAATAACACATGGATCCTTGACACCTTCCCCTTCAACTTCCACATCTACACAGCGAAGTCTTACCTGTGACATCTCTAACTCTGAATTCTGTCACTTCTCACAGCCCTCAAAGCCCCCACTCAAGTTCAGGCCATCAGTATCTGCTGGTGAATTTCTATAACAGATTAGAACTGTTCTAATTTCACCTCAGTAGTACCTCACAACTTCCAGGGATGATGTCTATCTGCTTCATCTCTCTATACCGAGCTCCAAGCATAGCACTTGGCACAGAGTAAGCACTCAATAAAGATTTTTTTTTAAACAAATGATTAGAGGTATTTTTTTAGAGGTAGGGAACACAGTAAGAGATTAATAAATTGGGAGACTGAGGCGGGTGGATCACGAGGTCAGGAGTTCAAGACCAGCCTGACCACGTGGTGAAATCCCGTCTCTACTGAAAATACAAAAAATTAGCTGAGCATGGTGGTGGGTGACTGTAAGCCCAGCTACTCAGGAGGGTGAGGCAGAGAACTGCTTGAACCCCGAGGGGAGGTTGCAGTGAGCCGAGATGGAGCCACTGCACTCCAGCCTGAGCAACAGAGCAAGACTCTATCTCAAAAAAAAAAAAAAGAGATGAATAAATCACAAGGTAGAAAGTATGTCACAGCTATTTAAGAGTTAGCAATTACAGATATATTTGACCCTTTTTTCTTCCCACCACACTGTAATTAGAGTCTTAATGGTTGTGCTTGATTCATGTATTTATTAACAAATATTTCAAAAGAAGTGCTTATTCTGCATTTGTGTAGAAGTTTAGAATAAATGCAGCCTAGTATATAGTCCAATTAAAAGGAGCTTAAATTGCACTTACCAGGTAACCAGATAATGCCTAATGTTATTGACCTATTTTATTTTATTTTTATTTATTTATTTATTAAGACAGAGTTTCACTCCCATTGCCCAGGCTGGAGTGCAGTGGTGCAATATTGGCTCACTGCAGCCTCGACCTCCCCTGGCTCAGGTGATTCTCCACCTCAGCCTCCCAAGAAGCTGAGATTCAGATGTGTGCCACCATGACTGGGTTTTTTCTTTTTCTTTTTTTCAGTAGAGATGGGGTTTCGCCATGTTACCCAGGCTGGTCTCAAATTCCTGGACTGAGGCAATCCACCCACCTCAGCCTCCCAAAGTGCTGGTATTACAAGTATGAGCCATCATGCCTGGCCTATTTTATTTTGAGACAGGGTCTCACTTTGTCACCCAAGCTGGAGTGCAGTAGCACAAACATGGCTCACTGCACCCTCGACCTCTTGGAATCAAGTGATCCTCCCACCTCAGCCTTCTGAATAGCTAGACTACAGGCGCATGCCACCATGCCCAGCTAATTTTTTGATGTTTTGTACAGATGGGGTCTCACAATGTTGCCTGGGCTGGCGTTGAGTTCCTAGGCTCAAGCAATCCTCCTACCTCAGCCTCCCAAAGTGCTGAGCTTATAGGTGTGAGCCACTGCACCCAGTCTATAGACCCCTTTTTGGAATCTGAGTTTTAGTATCACATGAAGGACAAGGTTCTTTGAGTATATTCATTGTGTTATATTTTGATTCTCAATTCTAAAGTTTTTCCGTTTCTTTTTTAGAAGTTATAGATAGGCAAAATTAGAGAATTCACTGTTTATTTAGTGTGTGTAACAAGAAAGGCATTGGGGAAAAATAATTTCCTCAAAGTCTGGTCACCTTTCTTTTATCAAGACAGACAAAAGATACATAGCCCAGTCAGCACATTTCATTTACCGTGGGTCCAATTCTGTTACGTATGGTTGATTTAATTTACTTCTACTTTAAGCTGTAATATTTCATGACGTTTACTTAAGAAATTACGACCAGCAACTTTGTTTTAACACTTTGTAAAGTTTTGGTGATTATTTGCTTCAATTCAATTTACAGTGCAATAAATTCCTTTGTTCTAAAATAAGATTTACTTTGTAACAAAATGAAGAGCTTGGATTAGGTTATGTTAGGCTTTGGTAATAAGAAGTACACCCTATATATTACATCTGTATGATCACAATTTTAAACCATTATATGTTAATGCCCTATGTAAAATCAGTACAAATGAAAGCTGTTAAAGTTGTGGACAGTATCTTTTAGGTGTATTTTCGTAGCTGCATTCAGACTATGAACTAGAACAAATTCATCTTTGGTGCAAGTGTGTAACTCATTAATGAGCTGTAAGTGTTCCTTATTTTACATATATAAGAACTTTGTCACATACATATATTACAAATATTTTCCTTTTCTCTTTTCTTAATGTCTGTTTGGTTTTAATAGTTTTATTGAGGTACAATTTATAAACAATAAAATATATACATCTTAAATGTTGAGTTCAATGAGTTTTACCAATTACATATGCTTTATAGCCAATACCCAAAGCAAGGTATGGAATATGTCCATCATTTCAGAGCTCTTTCGTGTCCCTTCCAGTCTATTCTGTCCTTTTCTCAGAAGTAGCCACTGACTTTGATCATTAAAGATTAATTTTCCCTGTTCTTGTACTTCTATAAATGGAATCTTACAGTATATTTGTGTGTGTGTGTGTGTGTGTGTGTGTGTGTGTGTGTGTGTGTGTGTGTGTTTGGCTTCCTTCACTAAAGATACATGTTTCTGACATTCATCTATGTCATTTTGTGTATCAGTAATTCATTCTGTTTTTCTGCCAAGTAGTATTCCATTGTGTGAATGTATCATAATTTGTCCATTCTCATAGTTGGATATTCGGGCTGTTTCCAGTTTTGAGCTATTACGAATAGGGCTGTTACGAACTTTTTTGCACAACCTTTTTTGGGGCATATGATTTAATGTCTCTTGGGTAAAAATTGCAGATTCATATAGCAATGTATGAGAATTCCAGTTGTTCTATGTTCTCAGAACGTGACTGTCAGTCTTTTTTGTTTTAGCCATTCTTGTGGGCATTAAGTAGTAGCGCATGGTTTTAATTTGCATATCTTGAATGATTAACGATGTTGAATATCTTTCTATGTTTATTGATCAATTGTTTATCTCCAATTGTGAAGTATCTGTTCAAATCATTTTTTCTTTTCTTCTTCTTTTTTTTTTTGAGATGGAGTTTCACTCTATTGCCCAGGCTGGAGTGTAATGGCATGATCTTGGCTCACTGCAACCTCCACCTTCGGGGTGCAAGTCTTTCTCGTGCCTCAGCCTCCCAAGTAGCTGAGACTACAAGCATGCACCACCACGTGCAGCAAATTTTTGTATTTTAGTAGAGATGGGGTTTTTAGTAGAGATGGGGGCCTCTCAAAGAGAGAGAGATTACATGCTGGGATTACAGGTGTGATCCACCGCACCCAACCGAAGTATCTGTTCAAATATTTTGCCCATTTTTAGTTTCTTTGCCATTATATTATTTATTTGTAAAAGATCTTTTTATATTTTAGATAGAAGTCTTTTGTCAGATAAACTATTGAGAAACATTTTCTCCCAAACCAGCCTATATTTTCATTTTCACAATGGCATCTTTTGGTGAACAGAGATTTTTAATTTTGCTAAAGTCCAATTTATCAATGTTTTAAAGTTTATAGTCAATAACTTTTTGTTTCTTGTCTAAGAAATCTTTGCTTTCTTCAAACTTGTAAAGATAGTCTCTTATGTTTCTTTTAGAAGCTTTACAATTCTGGATTTTTTGTGTTGGTCTATGATCCAGACATAAGTGCTCTATGTACAGACTGAGATATAGGTTAGAGTTCACCTTCCCCCATGTTTACTCAGTAGTTCCACGTTCATCTAGTTGTTCCAGCACCAACTTTTAAAAATTTCAAAAGTTTTTGAGGTACAGATGGTTTTTGGTTACATGGATGAGCTCTTTAATAATGAATTCGGAGATTTTAGCAGCACCAACTGTTAAAAAAGAAATTCTTTTTTTAATTTTAATTTTTTTTCAGGGAAGGTGGCTCATACCTATAATCCCAGAACTTTGAGAGGCTAAGGTGAGAGGAACACTTGAGACCAGGAGTTTGAGACCATCCTGGGTCACATAGTGAGACTTCGTCTCAACAAAAAATAAAAAAATTAGTTGGGCATAGTGGCATGTGCCTGTAGTCCTAGCTATCTCAGAAGGTTGAAGCAGGAGGATCACTTCGGCCCAGGAGTTCAAGGATGTGGTCAACTATGATGGCACCACTGTACTCCAGCCTGGGCTGTAACATAAGAAGACCCTGTCTCTAAGAAGTAAATAAATAAATACTTTTTTCTTTTTCCCATTGATGTGATTTATGAACCTATTTTTGAACTCTCTTCTGTCCCATTGGTCTATTTGTCTATCCTTATACTAGAGTACAACTCTGTCTGAGATTTAGAGTTAAGTCTTTAAATCAAGTACTGTAAGTCCTCCAACTTTGCTCTTTTTAAAAATTGTTTTTGCCATTTTAAGTCCTTAGCAATTTCATGTATATTTTAGAATCAGCTCATCAATTTCTATAAAAATGCCTTCTAGGGCCAGGTGTGGCGGCTCATGCCTGTAATCCCAGCACTTTGGAAGGTCGAGGCAGGCGATCACCTGAGGTCGGGAGTTCGAGCCCAGCCTGACCAACATAGAGAAACCCCATCTCTACTAAAAATACAGAATTAGCCAGGCATGGTGGCGCATGTCTGTCATCCCTGCTACTCAGGAGGCTGAGGGGAGAGAATCACTTGAACCTGGGAGGCGGAGTTTGCAGTGAGCCAAAATTGTGCTATTGCACTCCAGCCTGGGCAACAAGAGTGAAACTCTGTCTTAAAAAATAAATGCCTTCTAGGATTTTATTGGGTCTACATTAAATCTATAGATCAATTTGAGGATAGAAACCTCAATGTTAAGTCCTCTTCATGAACCATTTATTTAGATGTCCTTTAATTTATCTCAGTAATGTTTTACAGTGAAGAAGTCTTACATTCTTTTTGCTAAATTGTTCCTAAGTAATTTTTCCATGGTACTGCAAATGAAACTGAATAAATTCATTTTTAAATAACATCTAGTTATTTTTAAGAGTTTTCTAGTGACTTTAATTTTACAAAAGCAGTATATTATAAAGTTAAAGAATATAGATAAGTAAAAATAATAAAACCGTATTTCTCACACAAAGAATACCATTATTAATATCTATATTTCATCTATACACACAGATATGCAAATGTATATTTTTAACCACATGAGATCATACTGTACAGGCTGTTCTGTAATCTGCTTTAAAAAAATAGTGTCCTGGCTGGGGAGAGAGATCCAAGATGGCCGATTAGCAACAGCTCAGGAATGTAGCTCCCAGTGAAAGCGCAGAGAACGAGTGGACGCCGCACTTTCCGACGAATTTTTGTTGCCCACAGACCGGGAGATTCCCGGCAGAGGAGCC
>CAUYQU010073823.1:0-11877 GCA_963574635.1 Cheracebus regulus | reverse complement strand
AAAGTGACCACATAATTGGAAGTAAATCACTCCCCAGCAATTGCATAGCATTTCACAGGTTTAAATAAAATATTGATTGGCTGCTTATTTGTTATTTTCATCCCCTATTCCTTCCTGTCTCCATTGTTAAGCACAATTATTCGCATAAAAGAGGTTTTTAATACCCATTTTTAGACTGTATTCTAGCCTGGGCAATAAAACAAGAATCCCATTTTCTCTCCCTCTTTCTCTTCCTCTTTCTTTCTCTCTTTCATTCTTTTTTTTCTTTCTTTCTTTCTCCTTTTCTCTCTTTTTCTAAAAAATAAAAAAAAGAAATGGAGGGGTAAATATTGTCTTAGATAAATGAAAACTGAGGGGATACATTACTACCTGCTTTATAAAAATGCTAAAGGGAATTTATTCAACTTAAAAGGATGCTAAAGAGCAATAGAGAATACTCTAATACTGTAGTGGTGATGTGTAAATCACTTTTAATTTTAGTACATAAGTTAAAAGTCAAAAAATATTAAGAATACTTTACAAATACTTGTTAATGAAATCACAGTACAAAAAGGTATAACTTGAGACATCAATAATGTAAATTGTGTAGTGGGGAGTAAAAGTATAGAGATATTTACATGTAATTAAATCATACTTAATACTTCTAAGTTGTTCTCAGCTTAAAATAGATAGTTATAGTAATAAAATGTTTAAGTATGCCTTATGGTAACCACATACAAAAATACATACAGAAGACACAAAAAAGAAAAAGAGAAAGAAAACAAAGACTATACCTACAAAAAAAAAAATCGATAAATTGCCAAGAAAAACATCAAAAAAAAAGAAAAGAAACAAAAGAACTACAAAACAGGAAACAATTAACAAATCGGAAATTGTAAGTTCTTCTCTACCAATAATTACTTTAAATATAAATGAATTAAAGTCCCCAATCAAAAGACATAGAGTGATTAAATGGTTAATTTTAAAAGACCTAACGATATGTCACACAAGAGACTCATTTTAGATTTAAGGATACTCATAGGCTAAACGTGAAGGGATGGAAAAAGATATTCTGTACAAATAGTAACCAAATGAGAGCAGAGGTGACTATACATCTATCAAACAAAATAGACTTTAAGTTAAAAAATTCATGAGACAAAGAAATACATCATATTATAATAAAAGGACAATTCATCAGGAATATATAACAATAATAAATATATATGTACACAACATAATTTTTAAATACATAAAGCAAATATTAAGGGAACTAAAAAGAGAAGTGAACATAAATACAATAATAATAAAAAGCTTCATGTCACGTCAGAGCGAGTGTCAGAGAAAGAAAATTTTTAAAAAAATGAAAAAACTTCAATACCCCAACATAAAAAAATCAATTAAAAAACAGCAGACTTGAACAACACTATAAACCAAATAAATAAAAAAATTCCAACTGTCTATGATAGCTGAGGATGCAGATGTTAAAATCTGTGTCTAGTAGTCTGTTTACACTTTCCTATAGATTCCAGTCATTCTTGTCTTCCAATCTACTATAAATGAGTGGGCCATAGTTAAAAGTTCACATCTACCTAATCAAGGTGGCACATGCCAGGAATCCCAGCTACTTGGGAGGCTGAGCTGGGAGGATCACTAAACCCAAGTACTTGAGACCAGCCTGGGCAACATAGCAAAACTTCATATAAAATAAAATAAAATAAAAATAAAAAAGTTGAGACTCAGTGTTGTACACCAACTAAAGCAATAAAAACTAATCCCACCTTGCATTGAATTACTCCATAGTTCCACAAAGCACAATCATATTTAATTATCAGTTGGAGATTTATTATCTCATCACTAGTCAGTTAATCCTCCTGGTATTTCAAGGGAATATTTTCCTGGCTCTAATTTCCTCATTGCTTATGTAAATCAGAAGTATTGGACCTGTTTTAGAGGAGGTGGCTGTTTAGGACACTGTAAAGTTATGACTTAGATGTGAAATAATTTAAAATAATAAAGAAATACATTAGATACTAGCTGTCCCAATCTGATTCCAGGTTCTAAGACAACCTTGAAAAAGCAATTGATTTTAGCTGTTCCTGAATTCAATTCATTTAATAAAGACTGACAAGTCCTTATACATGAATTAAGTATACAGTAAAGATGGCATTTCAAAACAGAGAAAAGATGAATTATTTAATAAATTGAGATGAGATAATGGTCAGCCATTTGAAAAACAAATATAACTGGATGTTTACTCTTTTCACAAAAATAACTTACAAGGGAATCAAAACTTTAAACATGGCTGGGCGTGGTGGCTCAAGCCTGTAATCCCAGCACTTTGGGAGTCTGAGGCAGGTGGCAGATCATGAGGTCAAGAGATTGGGACCATCCTCCCAACATGGTGAAACCCATCTCCACTAAAAATACGAAAATTAGCTGGGCATGGTGGTGCACAACTGTAGTCCCAGCTACTCAGGAGGCTGAGGCAGGAGAATTGCTTGAACCCGGGAGGCGGAGGTTACAATGAGCCAAGATCATGCCATTGCACTCTAGCCTAGTGACAGAGTGAGACTCCATCCCCCCGCAAAAAAATCTTTAAACATAACAACATAAGAGAATTATTTATAATCTTGGAAGATGTAAGACCTTTTAAGGCCAAACACAAAACTCAATAAACTACAAATTAAAAGATGGACGATATGATTTGACTGTGTGCCCACTTAAATCTCACCTTGAATTGTAATAATCCCCACGTGCTATAGGAGGGACCCAGTGGGAGGTAATTGAATCATGGGGATGTGTCTTTCCTTTACTGTTCTCCTGATAGTGAATAAGTCTTACGAGATCTGATGGTTTTATAAATGGGAGTTCCCCTGTACATGCTCTTGCCTTCCTGCCATGTAAGATGTCCCTTTGCTCTTCCTTCATTTTCCACCATGACTGTGAGGCCTCCACAGCTATGTGGAACTGTGAGTTCATTAAACTTATTTCCTTTATTAATTACCCAGTCTCGGTATATCTTTATTAGCAGCATGAGAACACACTAATACAATGGATATATTTGCCTATGTAAAATCTGCTGAGGGAAAAAGAAAACAAAGAAAGTCAAACACAAATAACAAAAACTGTGAAAGTATATTTGCAATACATATGGCCAACAAAATATTGTTTTCCAAATATATAAAGAATATTTACAAATCAAGTAATTAATAAAAACACTGGATTATGGGAAAAGGAAATAAATATAATAAAGTCTTTAAAAAGGTGAGAAAAGATGGTCATTCACGATCTTAAAAATGCTAATAAAAATCACAGTGAGAAAACAATTTAACCCAATCAAATTTGTAAGCATCAAATAGTTTCATAGTACACAGGGATAGGGAAGTTGAAGGGAAACAGAAATTCTCAGAGATTGTTGATAAAAGGTCTTTATAGTGGCTCATGTTTTTAATCCCAGCACTTTGGGAGGCCGAGGCAGGTGGATTGCTTGAGCTCAGGAGTTCCAGACCAACCTGGGCAAGACGGTGAAACCCCATCTCTACAAAAAATTCAAAAATTATCCAGGTGTGGTGTGGTGCTCCTGTAGTCCCAGCTACTCAGGAGGCCAAGGCAAGAGAATCGCTTGACCCCAGGAGGTGGAGGTTGCAGTGAACTGAGATGGTGCCACAGTGCACTTCAATATGAGCAACAGAGTGAGACCCTGTCTAAGAAAAAAAAAAAGACTGGATACAAATTCTGTGGAAGGCAATTTGGCAGTATCTACCAATATTTAAAATGTGTACATCCTTTGAATTAGAAATTTCACTTCTAAGAATTTCCCACAGATATATTTATACAGATACTCTAAGAAATATGTACATAAATGTTTCCTGCAGTGTTATTTATAACTACAAAAAACACCCTAGAATTCTCTTAAAATCTATGAATAAAAGAGTGGCTAAACAAATTATTTATTCATACAATGGAATATTTTATAGCTATTGAAATGAATAAAATAGGTCTATTCATGTATCTGTAAGAACATATGAGGGCTACATGAAAATATTCTGGGGAGGTTAGTTTCTGAAAAAGTGATGTTTAGGCCATCCATAGTTTATATTTGTAAATTTTTTGTCTTTTTATTTTTAACTATATAGGCAAATTCTTGCCTGTTTAGGTTTTTTTTTTTCAGGTTTAGGTTTAACTACATAGGCAAATTCTTGCTTGTTTACCCTTTTTGTTTAGGTTTAACTACACAGGGAAATTCTTCTTATTTACCCTTTTATTTAAAATCTCAGGAAGGGGTGCTAAAGTTGAAAGAGAAAGAGGAGACTGTGATTGCTTTAGGTCGATGAAGTCCTAGGAAACATCATGAGATCTGGAGCTAATCTACATGTTTGAGTCATAGTTTCATGTGAACTATTAAGAAATCCTGGCTGGATGCAGGGGTTCAAGCCTGTAATCCCAGTACTTTAGGAAGCTGAGGCGAGTGAATCACTTGAGGCCAGGAGTTTGAGACCAGCCTGGCCAACAAGGTAAAACCGTTTCTACTAAAAATACAAAAGTTATCTGGGGCCTGATGGCACACATTACTCTAGAGGCTAAGGTACAAAAATCACTTGAACCTGGAAGGCAGAGGTTGCAATGAGCTGAGATCATGTCACTGCACTCCAGCCTGGGTAACAGAGTGACACTCTGTCACACTCTGTCTCAAAAAAGAATTTCCATGGCCTTAAAAATTCTATAATTATGATTGTAGAGGGGTGAAATCATGCAGATTTCGCATTCTGACCACATTGAAATTAAAATGAAAACCAATAACAGAAAGAGAACTAGAAAATGTTCAGATAGTTGATAATTCAGCAACACACTTCCAAATAGTACATGGATCAAAGAAGGGATGACAGTAGAAATTAGAAAATACATCACATACTGCTAAAGCAACCCTGGTCAGAAAGCTTACACCACTACGTTCTTAGACTGAGGAAAGACCTCAGATAAACAATAAGTGTTGCTACCTGAATCAAGTAGAAAAAGGAGTAAAATAAACACAATGCAAGCAGAAGGAAGGATATAATGGGGTTAAGAACAGAAATCATTTAAACTGAAAAGAACATAATAGAGAAAGTCATTGAAACAAAGTGCTGGTTCTTTGAAAAAAATCAATAAAATTGATAAAACTCTGACAAGACTGACAGAAAAAGAGAGAAGACATAAATTACCAAAATCAGGATGGAAACCAGGGATATTACTACCAATCCTTTAGCCATTAAAGGGATCATAAGGAAATGCTACAAACAACTTTATCTTCATAAATTCAACAACTTAGGGGAAATTGACTAAATTCTCAAAAATCACAAACTACTGAAATAAAACCAAGATGAAATAGATAATCTGAGTAGTCCCATAACCATGACAGAAATTGAAGTCATATTTTAAAAACCCTCTAAAAAAGGATATCCAAAAAGAATCTAGAAATATACCCATAAATATACCCAACAATTTTTGACAAAGTGCAAAATGTCATTCATTGTAGAAAGGAAAGCCTTTGCAACAAATGGTGCTGGAGCAATTGAACCTCAACCTAAACTTCACTCCTTATACAACATTTAACTCAAAATGGATCACAGACTTAAAGGTAAGAGTGTAAGAATTTAAGAATTAAAAAAGGAATAAAACTTCAGGACTTAGGGCTAGGCAAAAAATACTCAGACCTGACACCAAAAGCATAATCCATAAAAGGAAAATAAAATATTGACAAATAGAACCTCATGTGAATTTAAAACTTCTGCTGTTCAAAATGTCTTAATAAGAGGATAAAAAGGCAAGCTACAGTGTAGTAGAAATATTGGGAAAACCACATATCTGACAAAGAAATACTACAGCCATGCATCATTTAATGACAGAGATATATTCTGAGAAATGTGCCTTTAGGTGCTTTTGTCATTGTGTGAACATCATAGAGTGCACTTAAACAAGCCTAGATGGTATAGCCTACCACACACCTAGGCTATATGGGATAGCTTATTGCTCCTAAACTACAAATCTGTACAACACATTACTAAACTGAATGCTATCAGCAATTGTAACACAATGGTAAGTGTGTATCTAAACATAGAAAAAGTACAGTAAAAATATGGTGTAAACAACATAAAATGGTACATCTGTATAGGACACTTACCATAACTGGTGCTTGCAAGGCTAGTAGTTGCTCTGTGTGAGTGGGTTAGTGAGTGAGTGAGTGAGTGTTGAGTGAATATGAAGGCCTAGGACATTATTGTACACTACTGTAAATTTTATAAACACTGTACACTTAGGCTATATTAAAGTTATTTTTTAAAGCATTTCTTTCAACAATAAATTAACCTTAGCTTACTATCACTTTTTTACTCTATAGGTTCTCTCATGTTTCAAAAGTTTTGTGATCCTTGGTAGTAACATTTAGATTAAAATATAAACACATTGTCTAGCTATACGAAGGTATTTTCTTTCTTGTATCCTTGGTCTGTAAACTTTTTTCTATTTTAATGTTTTCTTTTTATATTTTACATTTGTTAAAAACTAAGACACAAACATGCACATTCACGTAGGCTCACACAGAGCCAGAATCATCAATATCACTATGTATCCACTCTACATTTTGTCCCACTAGAAGGTCTGCAGGGGCAATAATGTGCATGAAGCTCTCATCTCCTATGACAATAATGCGTGTTTTCTGGAATACCTCCTGAAGGACCTGCCTGGGGCTGTCTTACATTTAACTTGTTTTTTTTTTTAAGTAGAGAGAGTACATTCTAAAATAAGCATAAAAAGCATAGTATAGTTAATATATAAACTAGTAATCTGAGTTATAATATTAGCAAGTATGTACTGTACATAATTGTATATGTTATATTTTTACAGGACTGGAAGCACAATAGGTTTGTTTACACCAGCATCACCACAAATGTGAGTTGTGTGTTGTGCTATGACATTATGATGGTTACAATGTCACTATATGACAGAAATTTTTCTGCTTCATTGTAATCTTATGGGACTACCATGCTATATGTAGTCCACTGTTGAACAAAACATTATTATGCAGCATGTGACTGTATCTATGACATAGGAATGACTCTAGGAACTCAATAGTGAAATAGATTGAATTAGAAAATGGACAAAAGAACAGACATTTCAACAAAGAGGATATACAGATAGCAGGTAAGCATATGAGAAGACATTTCACTTCAGTAGCCATTAGGGAAATGCAAATGAAACAACAATAAACTATCATCACACATATATCATAATGGCTAAATTTTTTTTTAAAAAAACACATATTAAATGTTGGTGATGATGTGAAGATACTAGATGAGTCACACATTGCTGATAAGAATGTAAAATAGCACAGCTAATCTGGAAAACAGTTTGGCATGCAATTACTATATATCCAATAATTGCACTTCATCCCAGAAAGATAGAAATTGATGTTTACACAAAAATCTGTATACAATTATTCACAGCAGCTTTATTTATAATATCCTCAAACTGGAAACAACATAGATGTTCTTGAGCAAGTAAAGGATGAAACAAACTGTAGTATCTCCATAGCATGGAATACTATTCAGCAATGAAAAGGAATGAACTATTGATACGTGAAACAATTTGGATGAATATATAATTCCATTTATAATTTTATTTATTTTACATTTTTGAAATGAAAAAATTATAAAGAAAAGATTAATGGTTTTCAGGGGTTACAAATAGAGGAGAGGTGGGTGGAGAGAGAGGCAAAGTGAGTGCAGTTATAAAAGGACAATATGAAGAATCCTTGTGATGATGTAACTGTTCTTATCTTGACTGTGGTAGATATCTGAACCCACATGTGATAAAACTGCACATAACTAAATACAGCACACAAATGGGCACAAGTGAAACAGAAAAATTTGAACAATATCAGTGGATTAAGTTAATGTCAATATCTTGTTTTTAACATCGTACTAAAGTTTTGTGAGATGCTATCACTAGAAGAATCTAAGTAAAGGATAGGCAGACTTTCTCTGTGCTACTTCCTATAAGTACACAAGTGTATAATTATCTCAAAATAAAAAGTTTAATTTAAGACAATACATTGAGTCCAGGTTTTGTGCTCCTCTGGCCTGGCAGGTCTTTTATTCTAAATCAGGTACTGAGACAATGGTAAAGGACCTGTTTCTATTCACTGTTTCTTTTGATCATTTATATGCTGCTATGCTTAGGATGTTTGTCCCTTCCAAACCTCATGCTGAAATTTTATTCCCAATGTTGAAGGTGGGGCCTATGGAAGATGTTTGGGTCATGGAGGCTGATCATTCATGAATGTCATAGATGTAAGTGTATGGATTGTATAATTCCATTTTTGCCTTAAGAAGAGACAAAACTAATCCATGGAAATACAAGACAGAATAGTGTTTACTTCCAGAGTACTAGCAGCAAGGGGCAGAAAGGAATTTCCTAGATAGCTAGAAATGTTCTGTAACCTCATCTGATTGTTTATTTGCTGGGTGTATATATTTATATTAAATTCATCAAGTAGTACACTTGAAATTTGTAGATTTTTCTGTATGTACATTATAATTTCAATTAAAAATGTTTTAAGTCAATATTTTTTAAAAATTAAAACTTAATATTTCTATAACATTTTGAGTAAATTAGATATGAACAAGTACCAGAAAGTTTGATCTAGAGTGGAGAGTTGGCATTGAGAGGTATTCAGAAAAGTAATTGTTGGATAGGGAATTAATGGTCTCTGACTTATAGTTTTTCTTAATCTGTCAGCAGTGAAATTATTCTGCTAACTTTAAAAATAAATTAAATGAATGACAACTACTATATGAAACCAATGTTTCTGTTATTACTAAAATGCCTTAAATCAGGTCAGTGTAGTCATGAGACTAAATGACTTCTATATCAGCACTGTCTTAGTCTTTTTGGTCTACCATAACAAAATATATGGCTGGGTAACTTAAATACAGAATTTTATTTTCTCACAATTCTAAAGGCTGGGAAGTCCAAGATCAAGGTGCTGGCCAATTCAGTTTCTGATGAGGGCTCTGTTTCTGTTTTGCAGATGGCTGCCTTCTCGCTCTGTCCTCATAAGGAGAGAGACATACATACACAGAGAGAGAAAGAGAGACTAAGAGAAAGAGAGACTAAGAGAAAGAAAGAATGAGAGAGATCTTCCCTTGTTATAAGTCAACAGTCTTATCAGATTAGGGCCACTCCTTTGACTTTACTAAGGCTTAATTGCCTCTTAATGATCTTGTCTCCAGATATAGTCTCATTGGAAGTTAAGACCTCTACATATTAATTTGGAGTAGGGGACATAATTCAGTTCATAGCAAGGACAAAGAACATATCTTTAGAGAGTTACTTACAAAGCAACTATTTCCAAAATAATCTGAGATAGCTAAATAGTGATTTGGGGTTACTTGTAAAATAACACTTATTTCATGCCATTTCAGAAAGCTGAATAAAATGTCTCACAAAGTGATAGAGAATTAAACTCATCCATTTAATGATATCTGGTTAAGCTTGAACATCTGGGTTTGATGTTTAAAATAAGATGAAAACAAGAAATGTTTTATTTTTTATGTCAATTCTGTTTCATTTCTTTTATTGGGGAAAGAGCTTAGGCAACATCTGTTCCCATGAACATTGGGATAGGACTGCATGATAACAAAGCATGCAATCATAAACAGACAAGTAAGAGGACAAAGACTCTTCTAGATAAAAAATGGAATGACATGCAGCAATACAAATTAGAGAGACCTCTGAGCAAAAGAGGAAAAAGAGTTTCCAAGAAGAATCATAGCAGTCAAGGAAATATTCTACAAAGAATGATAATGGTTATGAATTTTTAAAAGTATTTTATTTTTATATGACAGAAAATAGTCAAGATTTAGTGCACGTGGTCACTGGTCTTGAAAGCTCCTTGGAGTACAATTACAAGTGGCTGTCTTAGATTCCAGTAGAAAGGGCACATAAATAGATCAAACAGCAAATTATTCTGTTATAAAAGACCTAGTTACAGAAGAGAATCTGAGATGACGATCTCATACTTGACTTGTGCTAAAATACAAGAAGCCTGGAGTTACACAATTAATTAAGCAGCTCATCAATGAAATCAAGAGTCCAAACCCTTTCTACCTTTCCAGTGTGCATGTTTATATATTTGATGCTTTTGCTTGTTCTCATGATTTCAAAACGGCAAAAATCTGTAGTAGATAAACAAAACAAAAATAGAAAAATATCGAAGCATACCACTAGAAAAAAACATCAAACTACAAAGGAAGACAGCAACCAAAGAAAAAAGAATCAAAATACCTACAAAACAACCAGAAAAAATTAATGAAATGGTGTTAGTAATTTTTTGTTTATCAATAATTACTTTGACTATAAATTGATTAAATTATCCAAAAAAGAAACGTAGAATGACTGAATGGTTTTTTGTTTGTTTTAGATAAAAGGCAAGACCCAATTATATGCTGCAGACAACAGACTAACTTAACTTTTAAGAATAAAGACTAGCATCAGGTGTGGTGGCTTACACCTGTAATCCCAGCACTTTGGGAGGCTGAGGTGTGAGGATTGCTTGAGCTCAGGAGTTCAGGACAAGCCTGGACCATGTAGCAAGACTTTGTCTCTATCTATCAAAAATAATATTTTAAAAAATAGAATACATATTAAAAGTAAAAGTAGGGAAAAAGATATTTCACATAAAGAAACCAAAAGAAAACAAGGATAGCTATTCTTAGATAAAATATACTTTTAATTTAAAACTGTAGACAAGGGGTCAATTCATCAAGAGGATATAAAAATTGTAAATATGTATGCACCCAATATTTGAGCACCTAAATATGTAAGGCAAATGTTAAAGAATCTGAAAAAAGAAATAGATTGCATACAATAATAGTAGGGGGCTTCAACACCCTGTTATCAACAATGGGCAGATCATCCACACAGAAAATTAATAAGGAAACACTGGATTCAAATAATGCTTTAGATCAATGGAATAACTGATGTTACAGAACATTACATTTAACAGCAACAGAATATGCATTCTTTCTAAGCACACACAGAACATTCTTCAGAATAGATTATATGTTAGGCCACAAGACAACACTTAGCAAAGTTAAGGAAACTGAAATCATATCAAGTACCATTTTCTGATCACAATGGCATGAAACTAGAAGTCAATAACAGGAAGAAGTGTGGAAAGTTTACAAATACGTGGAAATTAAACATTCTCCTGAACAACAAATGGGTCAATGAAGAAATTTTAAAAGATATTGAAACAATATCTTGAGACAAACATGGAAACAAAGCGTATCAAAACTTACAAAATGTCACAAACACATTTCTAAGAGGAAAGCTTTAAGCAATGATTATAAGCCATGATTATCTACATCAAAAAAGAAGACCTCAAATAAACAACTGTGTACCTCCAGAAAATTTTAAAAAATGAATTCTACCAAACATTTAAAGAAGAACTAATACCAATTCTTCAAAAATCTTCCAAAAAATCAAAGAGGAGGGAATACTTTAAAACTCTTTTATGATGCCACAATTACCTTGATGCCAAAGCCAGACAAAGCTATCACAAGAAAAGAAAACTACAGACCAATATCCTTGATGACCTTAGATGCAAAAACCTTCAACAAAACACTGGTAAACTGAATTCAACACACTAAAAGAATCATTTGCCATGATCGAGTGGGATTTATCCCTGGGAGGCAAAGATGTTTCAACATACACAAATCAGGGGAGAGATCCAAGATGGCGGATTAGGAGCAGCTCAGGATTGCAGCTCCCAGTGAAAGTGCAGAGGGTGAGTGGACGCCGCATTTCCAGACGGATTTTTATTACCCCCAGACCAGGAGATTCCCAGGCGGAGCAGCC
>CAUYQU010073822.1:0-25368 GCA_963574635.1 Cheracebus regulus | reverse complement strand
TTTTCAATAAAAAATTTAACCTTTTTTTGTCATTTTATTACCAACCAAAAATTTTTCCAACCGGTAACAACCGGTGCGTTGCTTTTTAATTTTTTTTTTGTTTTTTTTTTTTTTTTTTTTTTTTTTTTTTTTTTTTTTTTTTTTTGCTTGTCTTCCACCTAAAACTTAGCCCCAGAAGAGGGAGAAGATTCTGAACTAGAGGAAAAAAATGTCTTGGTCAGATACAGAAGCTATCCTAGACATAAGTAATAATAATGATAATAATAGAAGCAAGGGAGAGAGGGAGAAAGGGAAGAAGGAGAAAGAGAAAGAAAGTGAGAGAGTGAAATATAAAGAAATAGAGGGGGAGGGCAGAAAGGAAAGGAAAGAAAGGAGGATTAGGCATAATATCTCATGCCTATAATCCCAGCACTTTGAGAGGCCGAGGCAGAAGGACTGCTTGCGCCGAGGAGCTCAAGGCTGCAATGAGCCGAGTTTGCGCCACCGCACTCTAGCATAGGTGACATAAGGTGACCCTGTTTGGAAAAAAAAAAAAAGGAAAGAAAAAAAAGATGATTCCAGTAGAATAAAGAAAAAAGAAAGAACAATGTTTGTAAGTACCTGGAGAGAAGATGAGAAGAAGACCTGTTTTCTACTTTTTAGGGTAGCACTGCTAAGGAAATAGGAAAATACCCAAAAGTTGCAGGACTCTAATAAAATGGAATAGCACCTCTATTCCTGCCTGTTCTTTAACGGGTAGAAGGTGAGGAAATGGGGAAGTGCAGGATGAGTAATTCTGGAGAAGATATGGCTGTGCACATGTTGAGGCTGATGATGTCACCGATAACGGCAAGAAAGGGCTTAGCCAGGCACCCAGAAGCCTCGGGCCATCACACCCTATGCACTATGCAGGGTGAAACAGGCCTCTTCTCAGGAATCCAGAAGATGGCCCCGCCCACTGCAGTTCACCTGTACCCTGGAAAACAATGTCTGGGGAGAGGGTCCCAAGAAGACAAAGGCTAATTTTCTCACCATGCCTGTAGATTAGGGGGCTTGAAAGGAACATTCAGAAAATGAGGGTATGGTTTTAAAGTACTTTAATAGTGGACTGAGGTATTTTACCTACTGGACCAGATAAAATGGAAACTGTTCCAATTCACTGTGCAACCAGACATACATGTTCAAACAATTATGAAAAATATACAACAGGTATTTATCTACAAATACATCAGTAAACAAACCTACATGACCCTGCTTGGCCATCACTGTTTCTTTTCAATACACACACACACACACACACACACACACACACACACACACACACACACACATGTAAATTGTGGAATATAGACTCTTTTTTTTTGAGATGGAGTTTCGCTCTTGTTGCCCAGGCTAGGGTGCAATGGTGTGATCTTGGTTCACCACAACCTCCACCTCCCATGTTCAAGCAATTCTCCTGCTTCAGCCTTCTGAGTAGCTGAGATTACAGGCATGCACCACCACACCCAGCTAATTTTGTATTATTAGTAGAGATGGGATTTCTCCATGTTGGTCAGGGATTTCTCCATGTTGGTCTCAAGCTCCCAACCTCAGATGATCCACCTGCCTCAAACTCCCAAAGTGGTGGGATTACAGGTGTGAGCCACCACACCGAACCGTGTGTGTGTGTGTGTGTATGTGTGTATATGTACGTGTAAATATATACACATATATAATGTGTATGTAAGAGCTGCCTATATCCCTGAATCCCCACAGAAAACCCCTTCCATCTTTAGTTTCATGAAAGTATTGCACTTTTTCTCATTATTTTTCAGATCATCACAGACACTTCTGACCAGTTTTCCTCTTAGGCTTGGCCCCAAATATGCAGAGCCATTTTATACTGAAAGTTAAAGAAGTGACAGTAGTTAGATTACCTTGTCTCCTAGACTGGCTGGCTTTGAGCACTTTTTCAAAGTGTGTACCAACTAGGGTTTGTCCACTGAGTTGCAATGGCTTGCATTTGAGTCAGCTAAATGTGCTCATTGATAAAAACAGTAAGAATTTTCTATTAATGTAAATATGCTAGGTGAAGGTAAAGGTGTGCTTTAAAGGAAGTTTCTGAGCAGGTGAGAAGTAAATGAGTAACATGAGGTTAGGAGCATGCAGCTGTGACTCCACATGCAGAGAATACAGCCCTGGGGAGCTGCGATGCACAGCTACTGGGAAGCTAATGAAATGGACGGAGCCAGGACCAGTGGGGTAGAATTAAGGCAGAAGCTAGCATCCCATGCTGGACATTGTGTTGGTCTTTTTCCTGCCTGGCATATGCCAGGTGTGAGGCTATGATGCGATCACAAGTCATTCCACGCCACAGGAATGGATTGGTTTGAGCTGGCCTTCTTCATAATCCAGGAATAAGGAGGAGAAAGAGTGAGGAGAGAAAGTGGTCCTTTATGAAGGATGAGGGGGATGGAGACGGGAAGCTTCGAGAAGAATCAGAATTTTTACAGAACACTATCTGTTTAGATACGAATACAGACATACATATTTGGTCAATATGCATGTGGAATAAAAAATATTACCACTTCAAAAATTCTGCCTACTTTTCAAAAGGCTTTGACATTATAATAACGTACTAAACAAAATTTGACATTGGGATTACAGAATGGCAAAATGCAAACTTAATTCATAGCTTTATGATCACAGGAATTTCCTTCAACAGCTGTTCAGTGTTATTACTACTTATACTTTTGTTAGCATTCCAGGAGGATCTGATAATCATAGCTAACATTGATTGAGCAATTATTATATACCAGACATTCTTCTAAGTGCCATTATCTCATTTACCCTACGTAACAACCTTATATGGTATCTTTTCCTAGTACCTTTTATTGATGACATGAATGAGGCAGAGAAAAACTGGGCAACTT
Source organism: Cheracebus regulus (assembly GCA_963574635.1). NCBI lineage: Eukaryota > Metazoa > Chordata > Mammalia > Primates > Pitheciidae > Cheracebus > Cheracebus regulus. The sequence goes on along the minus strand of CAUYQU010073822.1, from coordinate 22,477 downwards.
GTTCAAGTCCAAGCAGCTAGTAAGTGGAAGACCAGGAATTGAAGACAGGCAGCTTGGTTTCAGCACTTCAATCTTAGACATAATACCATATTGCCTTCCTGGACAATGGATGGTTTAAGTAGGCTGTGTTATAGGGAGAAATTCCCATATTTTTCTTTTTATACTCGCATATTGTTTAAATTTGTTTTTAATAAGGATACATCTATTTTCTAACTTGAAAACCACAAAGAAGAAATATAAAAATACTCTTACTCCTTTAAAAATAACATTGGAGTAGCTATTTCAGGTAGTGAGAGATCAAACTAGTTTTAACTTTTTTGTTTGTTTTAGTTTTAAGAATATACAAACAAAGGCAGATACATCTGAAAACTTGGGACAGTAAAATTGTGACCTTTCTATGAAGACAAAGAGGTATAACTAAGGCCAAACTGAGATTAGGTTAATGTCAGGTCTTAGTAATCTATTAAGCTTGATAGTTTATTTTAGGGAATTCTCTATATTGGTTGGCTTGCTGAAGCTGGTGTGTGTGTGTGTGTGTGTGTGTGTGTGTGTGTGTGTGTGTGTGTGTGCATGTGTGTATAAAAAATCTTTTTAGTGGTTCTTTTTTATTTGTACTTCTCAACATGCTTAAGCAAGTGATATCTTTCCATATAAGGGGCAAAAGAATTTGGGGCTGTGAGGCAGGCTGACAAAGAGGAAATATATCCTGTCTAAGCAAGCAAGAAAAAGGGAAAGGAGTAAAAATTCTTGCAACATTTAGCTCTTCAGAAGAAAAAAATGTGGTCGTCATTTTTCCTACAGTAGTTGATTTGTCACTTTAAAGAAAGGCCTAGAAACATATTCATTATAGAGATGCCTCCTTGGGGCTCAGCCTCTGTCAATAGGGGTAATGGGTCAATGGAACTGATTATGTGATCTATAAACTTTCTTCCAGCTTTACCATATTGTGAATTTCAAGGTCAGGTCTATGAATATGCAAATCGAACCAGAAGTATCATTGGATACAAAAACATTTGTATCATTTTGAGAGTGAAATTTCCAGCAGCATTTTTATGTATATCAATGAAGATCTGTGTCAGAAAACAAAACTTTATAACATGGGAAATAATCCAGCTGATCTTCGACAGTACAAAATATGACATTCCAAGTCAAATTTTATATTTAGGTGGAATAGGGAAGTATCGGTTTTGCAGTTTTACCATATCAACACAAATAATATTTTTGCATAGAAAAAATAGACCATCTAAATGGGAAAGGGGAGAGCCAACTAGTGGGTAAAATGCTCTAAAAGTGTTTCTTTGTACCTCAAGGTCCAAATATGACTTGAAGATGTTGTTGCACTGATTAGCAATACTAACTGAAAATTTTTCTAACAAGTTCATAACCTACGTATTTTCCAGCTATATACTGTTTCTCTCCGGGATTGGCAAAGCTGAATCAGAACACTTCTTTGCCAAGACTTGTCTGCAAATTCTTAACCTTTTTTTGTTTGCCAAGAACAAAGAAAACTTGTTGTAAACTTAGCTGCTGCTGTTACATATGAGCAGTCTTTTCCGAAAATGCAAATTAGACAGACAAGAATCATTACATCATTTGCAGAAATGCAGTTACATTTGGTTTCTGCTATTGTATGAATATATATAATATATAACTTTCATACCTTGATACCTTTTATAGTGCTTTACCGTTTCAAAGCATTTGCATATGTGTAGTATTATTTGATCTCTTCTGAGATCCAAAGTTTTAACATATTTCATGCTTGAAAACTTTGATACTTCAATTTATATGATACACACAACATACAACAAATGTTTTGATTATGGTTGTATGGAAAATTCTTATTATATCCCCAAATACAGGTTACACATTTTGGCAAAGTAAGCAGTTATTGACTTTTATTGCCACATGAACTGGATTTTCAAATACTATCAAGTGTATCTGTTTTTGTTTTTAATACAAAAACATCATCTAATGGATAGTGATTTATGCCAGTATATAGGAAATAGCCAAGTATTTTGGGTCAGGTGGATTACTGCTGAGGCTTTGATTAGGCTTGAAAAGTTGATACACTAGAAAGCTAATTGTTAACCTGTAGATTACTAACAAACCCATTGCTTCAAATAAAACTGGATTATTGATAGTTCAGATTTAAAAAAAAAATAATGTCAAGTTTTACTTTAGATTCAGGAGGTACATGTGCAGGTTTGTTACACAAATATAATTGCATAATGTGAAGGTTTGGGGAATGAATAGTCTATCACCCAGGTAGTGAGCACAGTACCCACTAGGTAGTTTTTCAGCCTTTTCCGTAGAACCCAGTAGTCTCCAGTATTTATTTTTCACATCTTTGTGTCTATGTACATCTAATGTTTAACTCTCATTTATGAATGAGAACATGAAGTATCTGGTTTTCTGTTCCTGGCCTAATTCTCTTAGGATAATGACCTCCAGCTTTATCCATGTTGCTGCAAAGGACATGAATTCATTCTTTTTTATGGCTGTGTAGTATTCTGTGGTGTATATGTACATTTTCTTTATCCAATACCCTGTTGATGGACACATAATTTGATTCCATGTCTACTACTGTGAATAGTGATGCCATGAACATATAGGTGCATGTGTCTTTCTGGTAGAATGATTTATTTTCCTTTGGGTATATACTTAGTAATGGAATTGCTGTGTTGAATGGTAGTTTTGTTTTAAGTTCTTAGAGAAATTCCCAAACTGCTTTCCACAGTAGCTGTACTAATTTACATTCCCATCAACAGTGTATAAGCATTCCCTTTTCTCCACAGCCTCGCCAGCATCTATTATTGTTTTTGCTTATTTTCTAACTGGTGTGAGATGGTATCTCTTGGTTGTTTTGAGTTGCATTTCTTTGATGATTAGTGATGTTGAGAACTTTTTGTTTGGTAGCTGCTTGTATGTCTTCTTTTGAGATGTATCTGTTCATATCCTTTTTCCTGTTTTTGTTTTTGTTTTTTTAAATTTTTAGACAGGGTTTTGCTCCGTTTCCCAGCCCAGAGTGCAGTGGTGAGATAAGCTCATGGGAGCCTCGAACTCCTGGTGCAAACAATCCCCTCACCTCAGCCCCCAAGTAGCTAGAACTACAGATGTGTGCCACCACACCTAGCTGATTAAAAAAAAAAAAAAAAAACTGTAGAGTCAAGGACACACTATGTTTCTTGGGCTGGTCTCAAACTTCTGGGCTCAAGTGATCCTCCCAGTTTAGCTTCCAGAAGTATTGGGATTACAGGCATGAGCCACTATGTCCAGCCCTTTGCCCACTCTTTAATGGAGTTACTTGTTTTTCGTTTGTTGATTTAAATTCCTTATAGAATCTCAATATTAGACCTTTGCCCACTGCTTAGTTTGCAAATATTTTCTCCCATTTTGTAGGTTGCCTGTGTAATCTGTCAATAGTGTCTTTTCCTGTGCAGAAGCTCTTTAGTATAATTAGGTCCCACTTGTCAATGTTGTTTTTGTTGCAATTGCTTTTGAGGACTTAGCCATAAACTATTTGCCAAACCCAATGTATAGAATGGTATTTCCTGGGTTTTCTTCTAGGATTTTAATAGATTGGAGTCTTATATTTAAATATTTAATTCATCTTGAGTTAATTTTTGTATAGGAGGAAAGGTAGCAGTCCAGCTTTTCTTCTGCATATGGCTAGCTAATTATCTCAGCACTATTTATTGAATAGGGAGTCATTTCCCTATTGCTTATTTTTGTCGACTTTGTCAAAGATCAGATGGCTGCTTTATTTCCGGGTTCTTTATTCTGTTTCATTGACCATCTGGTAATATATCATTACCAGGCTGTTTTCATTACTGTAGCCTTATAGTGTAGTTTGAAGTTCAGTAATATGATACCTCTGGCTTTGTTCTTTTTGCTTAGGATGGCTTTAGTTATTCAGGCTTCCTTTTGGATCCATATGAATTCTAGAATAATTTTTTCTAGTTCTGTGAAAATGATGTCAGTAGTTTGGTAAGAATAGCATTGAATCTGCAGATTGCTCTGGACCGTATGGCCATTTTAATGATATTAATTCTTCTAATCCATGAGCATCAAATGTTTTTCCATTGGCTTGTGTCATTTATTTATTTCTTTCAGCAATGTTTTATAGCTCTCTTTGTAGAGATATTTCATCTCACTGCTGAGATTTCATCCCAAGAATTTTATCTTTTGTGTGGCTACTGTAAATGGCATTGCATTCTTGATTTGGCTCTCACCTTGATGACCGTTCAGATTACTGTTTATAAAAGCCACAGAAATATTCCATTGACTAAAAGTCATTCTTCTTAGTTAATAGAAGTCATAGTATGTAGGAAGGTAAGAGTGTGAAATTATTACTAGATGTGAATGAATAATTTATCAAGAATGGCAATGCATGGTTTTGTTTGGTCAGCAACTATTGGACCCTAGCTATGATGTATTCTATAGCAGTTTCGAAAAATACTTGGGGTGGGAAAAAAGAGGACTTTATTAAGGATCTCTGGAAATAGGAATATTTTTAAGTAGTTCTATAAGTAAAAATGAGTAATTTTATGTCAGGATAAAATAAAATTTGGCTGAATATGTAGTTCCCCATCTGCCTGCTTGCATGTACTTGGGGCTTATTCTACCTGTGTGGTTACCCTGAGCAGCACAGTATGGCTGGAGCCTAGGTGAGTTAATTGTTTTCCAACCATATTGCCTCCTTTTCTTTTTATAAAATACATCAAACTCCTTGCAGTTTTGTCTGTCCAGAGTACTCATCCCATCTTCTTTACTTAATAAAGTATTACTTCTTTTTTAGGTCTCCATTTAAGTTCACATCCTTGAAGAACTTTTCTTTTGTAATAAAGACTAGGTTTATATCTCCTATTAAACACTCTTATAGTATGCAGGATATACCTTCTAAGTTGTGCATGTGGGACAGCTAGCAGAAGAAGATTTTTGTATTAGGTATCACATTTGAGAGAAAGGAGACCCAGTGGAAAAACTTCATCAAAAGAAAACAAAGAATGTGTTTATATGTTTCTCAAAGGCATGTATCTATGTATTGATGACAATTGCCTTAATAAGTGTTACATGTCTAATGTGTGTCCAGTAGTGTGCAGCTCTGTGAAATATACAAAAAAAAAAGTTAAGCATATAGCCTATGCTTTTGAAAGCTTGAGATATACTTGGGGAAGTAACTCTGAAAAGATGTCTCATGTAGCCTCATATGGAGCAGAAAATAATGAAGTGCTATTTATCATATGACATATACGGGATTGGCCTCTATGGGGTTTTGAGTGCTAAGACAAGATTTCTTTAACTTGTAGTACTTTCCCACAATGTTCATATGAGTTAATATGTTATACTTACAAAATTGCCCATAAGATAATTAAATTAGAAAGATATTAGGATATTAACATGTAAACACAAATTGGTTTAAATGTTTTCTAGCAAAGATCAAATCTAGGACAGAGAAACAGAAGAAAACAGGAAAATTGGGCTCAGAGCAGGGAAGGTTGTGTTGTTTAAAAGGCCTGGATGTCAAGATCTAAGGAAAAGATTAAAATAAAATAGAAACACCACCAAATATAAATATTTATTTTCATATCTCATGGTTTTGTCCTTGGCCATTGCTGGTGACAGACTTTCCAGTCCTTTTCAGGACTTACTCATCACATCCATTTCATACTTGTTATTTTGATCCTGAACATCCTTGCAATTCAAAGAGCATATAGAGGCAGAGTGAAATCAGCATACTGTCACCTATTGCTAAGATGCCTGTTACCTCTACCTCCAGAACCTGCCAAGGAGGCTTCCAGGAGTCCCATAAATACAGAGCAGCAAATCTTCAAAAGCCTAGTGCCCAGACCAGATAGAGGAGAAAATTCTATTTTGAAATTCATAAAGAATCTCATAATTCCTTGCAATATCTAGTCCCAATTGTGTGGGTGACAAACTGACCTATGGCAGAATTAGGAATGTGAATAGGAATGAGGCTTGGAGTTCCCCGTTCCTGCTGCCTTAACTCCCACTAGAATGTAATTTACAAAGAGTGACGACATGTGAAGATGTAAGAAAGAGGACTAGAGAGACGTCCTCTTGAGCTGCACAAGGAAGACAGCTTTTTATGACCGTCCAGCTCTGCAAAGGACCTAATTTCCCAGTGCTTATTAGGAAAAGGATCAGAAAGAAAAAAATTCACGGGCATAAGATTTCATGTGAAAACCAGGGAAAAAAGGTTACTGTATATGTTAAAGAAATAGCATTTGGTTTGGTGTAATAGCAAGATAAAGAAATGAGAAATAAAAGTAGGAAAAAAAAGTTGACTACAAATATGTGAATAAGATCAGATGGAGTAGTAATTTTGTTCATAATTAAAAATCTGGTTCAGTTGACTGAGAGGTTCAGTTTCAGGAGCATTAACTAGTAGACTACTAGATACAATGTACATGTTTAAGTAAAACATAAATAAGTTTCTCCTAAGAGCTACTTTAATGCTGTAGCATTCTAACTAATGAGTAGAATGATAAAATTAAGTTGTTATGATAGCAATGTGCTGGTTTTTCTGTGGATGAGATTTCTTATGGTTAGATTTTTTTTTAACCAGATATGAGAGAGACCTACACTTAAATACTGTTGAAGTTGCCATGTAATGTGGCTATTATCTTAGAGTTAATTAGAGTTAATATAGTTTTAAGCATTATTGAGCTCTTTGAGAAAACTGGAACACATTGAATTCTTGTAAAGGAAAGCAGGACCTATTTGTTAAAACAAAAAGAAAACAGTGGTATAGCTTTGTATTCAAGAGTAGTTTTCCCAGTGGATACTTTGTCCATAAACATTAAAACTCACTAACTCTTAAAACAAATAGATTTGAATGGATGCTTCCTACCACAAGTTAAAGGTTGTTATTTCATTAAGCTGAATGTAGCACATATAACTAATTTTTCTGAGGGAGGAAGCATTACCTTGTAGAAGGAAATAGTTTCAGATAATATCTATGAAAATCATCATAATAATGAGATTTTGCGCAAGATTTGAAACATTTTCAGACTTGGATAGAAATTTACACAAACCAGATTTCCCCTGGGGATAAACTAACAATAATGTCACACACATATTCTATTACTTTATTTACTAAATTCTAAATTAAATTTCTGCTCTGGTGCTGTGAAGGTCACCTGGTGCACTCTTTTAGATAATACAGGAGAGTCCAGGATTGAATCAAAACCAAGCCAAGCAAAATATTTTCCTTCCAAGAGATTTGAAATTTGTGATAAACACTTTTCATTTTTGGTGTGACCTTATTTGGTAAAAGTAACTTTTTCAGAAGCTCTCCCAAATCTCTATTCCCTTCTTTGTGCTACTGTGTTTCCTTGTGTATTCAAGAAGGATAAGCAAAATGCAATTGGGATAGATATTAACCTAAATTTCTTACATTTTCTTAAGTGTTCTGCTCCTCTTATTCAGTGCTTGCAGTCCACGTATGTATACTGTGTGCGTGCACACGCACGTGCACACACACACACACACACCCGTATTTAAAGAATAAAAACGCAGGCACTGTAATTGCATGTGTATATACTGGAGGGGGCTAAAGCCTGGCTTCATCATTCAGTGCTGGTGTGAACTTAGAGAGCTTACTTAGCTCAGGTCCTTTTATTTTCTTTTGTTTTTTTGTTTTTGAGATAGGGTCTCACTCTGTTGCCCAGGCTGGAGTGCAGTGACTCAGATTTCAGCTCAGTGCAGCCTCCAACTTTTGGGCTTAAGCTGTCCTCCCACTTTTGCCTATAGCTGGGACCACAGGCATGTGCCACCTTGTCTTGCTAAGTTTTTTTTTTTTTGGTAGAGACAGGGCCTTGCCTTGTTGCTCTGGTTGGTCTCGAACTACTGGGCTCAAGGGATCCACCCACCTCGGCCTCTCAAAGAGCTGGGATTACAGGCACAAGCCACTGTACCCAGTCTAGCTCAGGTTCTTTACCTATACAATAGGGATAAGAGTATTGCTATCATAGGGTGGTTGTGAAATTAAAATGAGATATGTAAATTTATATCAAGCTTTTACTTCAGTGCCAGCAATACAGGAAGGAATGACAGATGACATTTACTCTTTTTATGTTGTCTGAAGTCCTATGACTATATCATGAAACTTTCAGTGTAGGCTCTGTGTGACAATACAGTAGTCCTCCCTTCTCCACAGTTTTGCTTTTGGCAGTTTCAGTTATCTGCAATCAACTGTGGTCTAAAAATATTAGACGAAAATTTCCAGAAATAAACAATTCCTTAGTTTGAAATCGTGCCCTGTTCTGAGTAGAGTGAAATCTCACCTGTCCTGTTTTGTCCAGCTGGGGATGTGAACCCTCCCTTTGTCCAGTGGATCCATGCTGTCTACACTCCCCACCCTTTAGTCACTTAGTAACCATCTTGGTTATCAGATTAACTGTCACATGCAGCAGTGCTTGTGTTGAAGGAACCCTATTTCATTTAATAATGGCCCCAACATACAAGAGTAGTGATATCAACATAGTATTAATATTATTGTTCTATTTTATGATTAAGTATTGTTGCTAATCTTTTGCTGTGACTAATTTATGAGCTAAACTTGATCATAGGTATGTATGTATAGATACAAAATAGTATATATTGGGTTTGGTACTATCCGTGGTTTCTGGCATCCACTGGGAGTCTTGAAACATATTCCTTGTGGTTAATGGGGACTACTATAAAGGCAAATGGATACAGAATGTCCTTTAGGTTTTTTTTTCTATCTTTCCTTAAAGCAATACATATAAAGAAAATATAAATAATTGGTTTTGACGACACACAGATGTATTATATTCTACCTTTTTAGTGCTCAGTATTCTAATATTTTATTTTGTAGATGTGAAAATTAAGGTAATCAAGGGTGGAAATGCTTCTTGGAGATCATGAAACTGGCTTATAATGGAACAGTCCTAGAGTGCTGGTTTAACCAAGTCGAATACAACATGAATAGCTCCATGAAAAGCAATAAATACAGAAGGTCCTTAAAAGAGTTTAAGAAAATATATTGGGAAAATAAAACTCAAAGACAGAGAAGGCATATTAATATTCATTTTCATTGAAGAGAAGTAAAAAACTAAATTTTTTAATATTATGAATTAATGACCTCAAGCAAGGTCAGGTATTGAAAAGAAAGGTGATCATTTCAAAGATGGAAATTGAGTGAAAACATTTAAGGAAAAGAGAGTTTTAGCTATCCTAAAAGAAAAAGGGAAAAAAGCAGATTCAAGTATAGCTTTCTGAAGAAGATATGGCATGAAATGGCTTCTTTTACTCCCTCAATTAAAAGTGATAATGGATGTGCCTAACATTCCCATAGGAAAAACTTTTTTTGTTCACCTCTCTCTTTCTCCTTTTTTTAGTTGATTTCCTATATAAATATGAGAGATCTTAATAAAAATATGACAGAAAGTTGGAAAGGGTTTTCCTAAAATAAGTACCAGATGAGTATAGTGCTTACTTGAATTATGTGCAGAAGAGAAGATGATACTCTACAAGCTGGGTTTTTTGGTGACAAATCCAAAGTCCATCTCCATTGTGAGTATTTCCTATGTGACTTGGACATCCTCCATTCCAGAGAAAGAATCAGTCCTTGGGGAATTGGTGAAGTGTGTCCTACTGTGCCAGGCCTCAGCCACAAACACAGGTCACTAGAAAGCCCCACTGTCTTGCTTGATGACCTCCAGTGAGAACTCTTTCTTATTACTGCCCTTTCATTGATTAAAACAAGACATTTGCTGGGAGCTCATTGTGGGCTAAGCACTGCGCATCAGTTTCCACCCATGTTGCTCATTGGATCATTATTTTGATTTTTCTCTCGTTACCTCCCCCACAGCTGTCTTTCCTCATCTGCAATCTTGCATGGACATTACTTACTTCCAGGAAATGATGTAGATCACCCTCGAATGAAAAGACTGAGGGTGCCTCATGTTTCTTCCTTCTGTCAATAGGACAGTAATAGACTGTGTTCTCATTCGCTTGATTTTCTCTGGATAACCATGTATCCTTGTTCATGCTTTTGTGTCATAAGGAAAAGTTGACACACTATTTTGAAAATATAAACTTTCCTTCCTGCTAGTCATCCTGACACTTCTGCCCTTTATTGGGAACTTGAATCAACAATTCTCTCTTCTCTTGCATCTTCAATTTCCCCCTTTCTTGTTTCTTTCATTTTGGCTTAAAAAGGCTTTAACATCCCTAGGTCTTTCCTATTGTTAAAAACAAGCAAACTCAGAATCCTTTTCTCAAACTCAATACTCCATTGAGTTGGCACCCAGTTTGTCTTTTTTTTGGAGACAGAGTCAGGCTTTGTCACCCAGGTTGCACTGAAGTGGTGTCATCATAGCTCACTGCAGCCTCAAACTCCTGAGCTCAGGTGATCCTCCCACCTCAGCCTCCTGAGTAGCTGGGACTACAGGTGCCCACCACCATGTCTGCTAATTTTTAATTTTTTCATAGATATGGTGTTTCAATATGTTATCCAGGCTGGTCTTGATCTCCTGTGCTAAAACAACCCTCCACTTTCAGCCTCCCAAAGTGCTGGGATTACAGGCATGAGCCACAATGCCCAACCCTTAATTTGTCTATTTTTCTTCTTAAGTTTCTCAAAGAAAGGTTCAATGCACGGGTCAAGGACTTCTATGGATGGTGAGACTCCTTAGGACATCCTTTCCCAACTACTCATCTGTTTGATGCCAGATTTTCTACATATACTTGAACCAAAACAACATATTACAACAGATTGAATGCAGTAGATATGAGAATCCTGCTGCCTTCTATGAAGCAAGACATTAAAGAGATTTGCAAAAATGTAAAAGAGTCATTCTTGCCAGAATTATTTTTATTTGGGAAAATATATTTTCCATAAAAACTAGGTTATTTATGTTACTATTTAATGGAATTAGCATTGCTATTTTAAAAAGAGTTAATTTAAAAAGTCTTAACTTCTTTAGTGGTAATTTCTAGTACACCAAACACTGGTAGATCTAAGCCACAGAATCAGAAGCTCTTTGGGGGTCCTCAGTAATTTTAAGAGTGAAAAAGAGTTTTAAAATAAAAGGAGTTGACACTTTGTGAGACTGAATCAAATGGATTTCTTGAGGTCGGGAGTTCAAGACTAGCTTGACCAACATGGTGACACCCCATCTCTACTAAGCATACAAAAATTAGCCAGGCATGGTGGCAGGTGGCTGTAATCCCAGCTACTTAGGAGGCTGAGGCAGGAGAATCACTTAAATCCAGAAGGCAGAAGTTACAGTGAGTGAGATTGTTCCACTGCACTCCAGCTTGGGAGACAGAGTGAGACTCTGTCTCAAAAAAAGAAAAGAAAAGTCAAAGAAGTTGAGAACAGTAGGTCTACATTCATTATTACTCGTCCTCATCACTCTTGCCCCCTTCTTTTAACTCTGACCAAAGAACTGGCTCCACTGGTGCCTTACAACAGATTTCTCGGGCTGGAGGTGGTGGCTCATTCCTGTCAGCCCAGCACTTCAGGAGGTTGAGGCAGGAGAATCGTCTGAGCTCAGGAGTTCGAGACCAGCTCGGGCAACATGGCAAAACCCCGTTTCTACAAAAAAATACAAAAATTGCCCTGGTATGATGACATGTGCCTATAATCCCAGATACTTGAGAGGCTGAGGTGGGAGGATTGCTTGAGCCTAGAGGGTAGGGGTTACGATAAGCTGGATCTTTGAGACACAAGCAAGCTTCCTACCTCAGCCTCCTGAGTGGCTGGGATTTCCCTGGTCCTTTATCCTCCCTAGTTGCTCACTAATCTTTAACACTGCCGACCTCTCGTTTCTTCTTGAAATTCTTTCCTTCTGTGGCAACAAATTCCCCTGATTTCTTCCCAACCTTCCTGACTACCCCTCTTGTTCTCTCTTGGTTCCTTTTTCCTGGGATTATATTTTCCTCTCAGCTGTCTCAGTATCCTTTTCCTTAAATACATATATATATTTTCTATTGCTTTTCCAAACTTTTATTTCTAGATCCAAAGCCTATCCCATGGTGTCAAGAAAAAAGCATTCCAGTTGCCAGATGAATAGCCTGTCTCAAGGTATGAGTCTAAAACCAGACTTAACAGGTTTCCCTCCAATTATTCTTCTGGTTAATTTGATATCTGTGTCTATCATGGAAATGGAATTTTCTAAGTTATGGAGATTTAAAATGCCAGATAATTTCTTACTCCTGTCTCCACTAAATCTAATTAATGAGATGTTCTGTTTGTTCTTCTGTGTCATCCCAGCCCGCTCCCTGACAAAGCATATCTGAAAGTTTACCACCACAAACCTAGGCTATTTCAATGGTCACCTATTCACTGCCCGTCCCTTGAATAGCATTTCATTTGCCCGATTTACCCTACATAGCCCTTCACATTTATCAATGAAATCGCTGGTTTTCAACTTTTATTTTTAAGTAGGAAAACCTTATTTATTAAGTTTTTGCAAACACATATAATGCAATCCAGTATTTGCCCTGTGGAGCTATGCAAGTAGATTTGCTGCTGGAACACTGAGCAAAGAAATACTCAAAGCTTCTTCTAGGTTGTGTATGTATCACAAAAGAGGAAGGAAATGATGAGATGGGCACTTGGGAGACTTGTTTTCCTAGTTGTCCTCTTCTTGTGAGAGGTAGGGCTACAAGCCCTCATTTGAGTCAAAGCTAAGGAGTCCAGTGTCCATTGAAAAAGACGCAAGCAATGCTGCCCTCCTTAATGGAGGCTACAGAGGCTAAAACCACAGCTGCTCAGCCTGGACCTCAGGCTGCCCCTGTGGCACTGCTCAAAGTCAATCTTTTAATCACAAGACAGTTTTTCTAGACAAGATTATTCTCATCTGAAGCATGAAGTAGGTGTGTGTGTGTCTGTGTGTCTGTGTAGTGTCTAAGTCTACTTCCCTGCTTTCTGGGAACTAATGAGAGATAGGAATTCCAAATGTAGGCTTTCACTTAATTTTTCTATTCTCAGTCTGAGACCACACATTTATACTCCTCTTAGAGTTTTTGAGCTAGCATCCCCAAGCTCAAAATATTTCTACTTTAATCTCTTCAGAGACTAAGCCTCCTGTCCCTCACTTCATGGAGAAGAGTTAGATATCTGCTATTCAAGGTGTTGCATGGATCTGTGTTTATACTTTAATTCATTCCTTCTGTTTTCAGCACCAACGCCCACCTCCTTTCCTCCTAGTTTCCTTGGCACTTGGCGCCTCCAATTTTTGAGGCTTTCTATAATTAGCACAAATTAACTTTCTTGTTGATTTCCTTCTTTACAGGAGTGTGGATTTCAGCATTTGTGACTTTGATAAGTAAGTTATTACAAATTCAACAGCTGCCCATATTATAAAATTTTAATGTCTTTCTACTCTATCTCTTCTAGCTTTTCTTTTCTTGCGTGTCAATACCCATTTCATTTCTTTACTTATCCTCATTTTAATGGTATCTCAAAAGGTGTGCTAGTTACCTATTGCTATGTAACAAATTACCATAAACTTAGCTGCTTAAAACAATGCACATTCATTCTCTTAGAGTTTTCTGTGGGCCAAGGGACCGGGTGTAGCTCAGCCAGGCCTCCTACTTTAGTCTCTCACAAGGCTGCCATGAGGTGCTGGCCAAGACTGGGGTCTCATGGGAAGGCTTAAAAGGACGAGCATCTACTTGCATGCTCCTGGAGTTACAGGCAGTTTCCAGTTCCCTGAGAGCTGATGAACTGAGAGTCTTGTTCTTTAGTCGGTCACAGGTCACCCTCACCCCTTGCCACATGGTCCTCTCTCTAGAGCAGTTTGTTTAATCAAAGCTAGCAACGGTGAGAATCTGCCACCAAAATGGAAGTCACTATTTTATGTGACATAATCACAAAAATGACATCATGTTTGCCACATTCTATTGGCTAGAAGCAAGTCAGTAGGCCTGCCCATACTCAAGGTGAGGATATTACACAGGGCATAAATACCAGGAGGCAGATTAGAGGCTCTTTTAGAGTCTGTTGACGTAGGATACAAAGGTGATAACACATGGGTCCAAGTCTCTCTCTATAACTGGAGTCCCCATTCTCTCTCACGTCCATCAAGCTTGCAGTCCCTACCCCATCACTCCAATAACACTTCTCTTGTGAAGGTCAATAATGACCTCCATCTTGCACAATCCAGTGAACTATCCCAAGTGTTCATCATACTCACACAGTAGCAACTGACATACTCTCTTCTTGAGGCATTTTATTCCTTTGGATCTGGGGATCCTTCACCTCTCTGTCTTTCCTCATCATCTCTTGTCTCTGAGGCACAAGCTCCTTTGATAATTCTCTTTTTTCTTCCTTTTGGAGGGCTTACAGGGCTCCATTTCTAGCCCTTTAGTCTTCTGTAATTGCACACTCTTCCTAAGAAATCTAGTCTCATGACTTCACAATCCATCTATATATTGATGACTCTTAAATTTATATCTCCAGCTCCAACCTTTCCCCTAAGCTCCCGATAGTGCCCAATTTGCATCTGTACTTGGACTCAAAGACATGTAAACTTGATTTCTCAAAGAATTTAAAATAGAACTACCATTCGATCCAGCCATCCCACCACTTAGCATCTACTCAAAGGAAAGAAATCATTATATGAAAAAAACCCTGCACTTATATGTTTATTGCAGCACTATTCAAATACAATGGCAAAGACATGGAAGCAACCTAAGTGTCCATCAATGGATGATGGAAAAAGAAAAGGTGATATATCTACATACATGTACAACACACCCAAACACATACCATGGAATACTACTAAGCCATAAAAAATAAAAATCATGTATTTTGCAGCAACATGGATAGAACTGGAGGCCATTATCCTAAGTGAAATAACTCAGAAGCAGAAAGTCAAATACTGCAAGTTCTCACGTATAAGTGGGAGCTAAATACGTGTACCATGGATGTAGAAAGTGGAATAATAGACATTGAAGACTCCTAAAGTTGGGAGGGTAGGAGGAGTTCGAGGGATGAGCAATTACTTAATGGGTCAATGTACACTAAAAGCTCAGATTTCATCACTATGCAATATATCAGTATGGCAAAACTGTACTTGTACCTTCTAAATCTATGAAAACTAAAAAAAAGAAAACAAATTAGACATCTCAAATGACAACTTAATGCAGAATTTTTTATTTCCTCATTCTTCCCTGATCTTTCCCTAAAAATACACTCTGCCCAAACTGATGCCCATTTCAATAAATGTCACTGCCTTCCACCCAGTGGCTCAGGTGGAAATCTTAGCATCTTTCTTTGTTCCTCTTCCTTTTCTTCACACCCCACATACATTTGTCACTCAGCATATCCTGACAGTGCCACCTTCAGAATACATCCATTATCCAAACACTTCTTCCCAGTTCTCCTGCAATCACCCAGGTGTGTCACAGTTATCTCTTGCCTGCCCTTGACTGGCACATGTACCATTCCCCTTTGCATCAAGCTTATTCCTACTCCAGGATGTTTATATTTGCAGTTTTCTTATCCTTCTGATTTTCATGTAACTCACTCCTGTACATCATCCAGGTCTATCCTTAAATACTACCTTTTTGGAAAGTCTTCTTTGATCACTCCATGTAAAATAGCCAACCTTCCTTTATTCACTATCTTCTTTGCCCTTTTTATTTTTCATATATGACTACTTGAAAGTACTGTCATCTATTGTTATATGTCTAGTTATTTGTTATCTGAGTATAAACTTAATGAGGGTGATGCTTTCCCTGTAATCCTCTACAAAGCCCAGAACACAAGTTATAGGCATGGGGTAAGTGTTGGATATGTGCACTAGTTGTTAGATAGGATTGAACTTGTGAGGTCAGCTTTCTTAAGTGACCTCAAAGGCAGGCATCTTGTTTATTGACTAGTACAACAATAGGTGTGTGTGCATGTACATATATGTATAACAGAAGTTTATTTTTAAAGCCTGAATTAGTGACAGCAACTCTGTTCATGGGTTATTATGTGGTTCTCTTTTGTCTTTACTCTTTCTCAGAGCAATTCTTCTCTTCTTCCCACATTCTTTGTCCTCTTAGAGTAGATAATAGAGGAGCTAAGATGTCTGAGTATATAATGTAAGGGTGTTTGGTTCTTGTCATATATAGAATACATATAGGTCCTATTAAAAATAACATATGGTTCTTGTCATATATAGAATACATACATATCCTATTAAAAACAACATATTATAGCTTTAACTCAACATATGACTGGTTCTTATATAAACTTTCACTGAGATCTTTATTGTGGAGAATTGTGTGGCTATTTCAGTCCTGGACTCAATTTGAATAAAAACATAGGAACCAAATTACTCCACTAAGTAATTGATTAATACTTAAATGTGACAATGATAGCTTTATAAAATAGTCCAGAACATATACAGTCGTGCCTCACTTAACAATGTGGCTATGTTCTGAGAAATGTATCATTAGTCAACTCCCCTCATTGTGTGAACTTCATAGAGTATATTTACACAAACTTAGATGGTATAGCTTACCACACACTAGACTATGTGGTACAGCCTATTGCTCCAAGACTGCAAATCTGTACAGGCTGCCACGGTACTGAATACTGGAGGCAATTGTAACACAATGATATTTATGCCTCTAAATGTATCTAAACATAGAAAAGGTACAGAAAAATGCAGTATAGAAGATCAAATATGGTACACCTATACAGGGCACTTCTCATGAGTGGAACTGGCAGGACTGGAAGTTGCTCTGGGTGAGTGAGTGATGAGTGACTGTGAAGGCCCAGGATGTTGCCGTATATGGCTGTAGATGTTATAAACACTGCTCACTTAGGCTGCACTAAATATGTATTAAAATTTTTTCTTTCTTCAATAAGTTAACCTGATTACTATGCCTTTTTACTTTATAAACATATTTTTTTTAATTTTTTGACTCTTTTGTTATAATACTTACTTTAAAACACAGACACATTGCACAGCTATGCAAAAATAGTCTTTTTTATATTCTTATTCTATAAGCTTTTTCTGTTTTTATGTTTTTCTTAATTATTATTATTTTACTTTTTAAAACTTTTTTTGTTAAAAGCACACACTAAAAACACACACATTAGCCTATGCCTACACAATATTGGGATCATCAATACCACTGTCCTCCACCTCCACATCATGTGCCACCGCAAAAAGTCGGGACAGTAACACACACGGAGCTGTCACTTCCTGTGATAACAATATCTTCCGTATACCTCCTGAAGAAACTACCTGAGGGTATTTCACAGTTAACTTAAAAAAAAAAAAAGTAGAAGGAGTGCACTTAAAAGAACAATACAAAGTATAGAAAATACATAAACCAGTAACATAGTTATTTAGTATCATTATCAAGTATTATGTTCTGTGGATAATTGCATGGACTAGCCCTTTATACCACTGGCAGCACAGTAGGTTTGTTTACACCACTATCACCACAAACACATGAGGAATGTGTTCTGCTACAATGTCACGTGGTGATAGGACTTTTTCAGTTCCATTATAATCTTGTGGGACTACCTTCACATATGTGGTCCACAGTTTACTGAAATATTGTTATGGGGTGCATGACTCTATTTCCATACAGTATTTCCTATAATAAATTGTTTGATTTCTAGACTGAAAATGGCTTTGATTCTCTTGTAGTTGGATTTATACGCCTTTGAGTCTTTCAGTTACAACTGATTCGTCTTTCCATTCCTTTCTCTTTCCTCTCCGGTCACATCCCCATTCCAC
Source organism: Cheracebus regulus (assembly GCA_963574635.1). NCBI lineage: Eukaryota > Metazoa > Chordata > Mammalia > Primates > Pitheciidae > Cheracebus > Cheracebus regulus. The sequence continues at coordinate 4,730 of CAUYQU010073822.1, read as the reverse complement.
ATTAGGAGTTTCTTTGGTAACCAGACACACAAATAATACATTGTATTAAGTGGTTATAGTGAAAGCTGGGTATTTTATTCTAGTGAGTAATTATTCTCATATTTCAAGGACAAACTACCTATTAATCATAATTGGGTATTTGAGGCTTAAAAGTTGTATTTGAAAGATGTGGCCAGCTAAGGTGGTTCACACCTGTAATCCCAGCACTTTGGAAGGCTGAGGCGGGTGGATCACCTGAGGTCAGGAATTCAAGACCAGCCTGGCCAACATGGTGAAATCCTGTCTCTACTCTCTCTATATATACACACACTAGATGTGGTGGTGAGTGCCTGTAATTCCAGCTACTCAAGAGGCTAAGGCAGGAGAATTGCTTAAACCTGGGAGGCAAGGAGGTTGCAGTGAGCAGAGATTATGCCATGGCACTCCAGCCTGGGTAGCAGAGTGAGACTCCGTCTCAAACAAACAAACAAGCAAACAGAAAGATGTTATCCATGATTAGTGGAAATGAGAAAACCAGGAAAATACCATGAAATTCTAATGAAATTTCTGGAAAAACAATCTAGAAAAAGGAAAGAGAAGGAAATTGAGAAGACCCTGTAATCTGCTGAAATGCTGAGTTTTCCTAATTAAGGGGAAAAAAAATTCTAGTCACTTAAAATGCCCCCCAAAAGTCATTGTTTTTGTCCATTTATATTTTTCCACTTTCTTTTTCCCTTTTTCCCTAAAAATTAATTAAATATTCATTACTTTTAGAGGAAAGATTACTCTGATAAAACGATCAAGAAAAGCAAAGTTTCTTACTTTCTCTGTCAAAGATTTTCAGCCAAAGTAACAAAAGAAGAATCTAAAAAAGGGAAACTATGCAAGTTGAATGAAAAATCCATTTTCAAATGTTATTGTGGCAGTATAAAATGATACTGTGTGCTCAAATACCTAAAAACTTTTGCAACTTTTGAAAAGGCATTTTTAGTATTACTTAAGGTGTTGTATGGGGTGTCTTATGAAATTTTTTAAAGTAAAGAATTTTTATATTCTCAATTTCAGTTTATGCATCTATAAAATGAGAAAGTCCATAATAATGCTTCTACCTCATAGGGTTACTGTGAAAGTCAAATGACAGAAGGATAAATGAGATATGTAGCACACTGCCTACCATGTAAGTCATAGCTAATAAGTGATAGCCAAGAACAAACACAAAAAACTTTCCAAATAAAAATATGACTAGAATAAATGTAATGTATGGACCAACACAAGCACGTTTACAAGTGAACACAAGTGCTATTGGTAATTACACCTGGACCAAAAGTATAAACCAGGATGCTTCCCAACATACTAGAATTTATGGTTTCTCTACCAATAATCTATTAACATAGCGGGCAGTAAACCTTCTCTTTTTTGGAGACCACACATGCACAAGACAAGCAGAGCCTTGATTCAATAGAGTGCCAATAACTCACCCAGATTTTCAAGAAGTAATATTTACCAGGATTATGGATTAATCAGAGCCTGTGTTTACCAAAGTAAAGTTCACCAATGATTCTTCAAATATGTCCACAAGCTAACTTGGCTCATGTCCACTTACTTACAAATCAGAAGATTCCCCCAAGATTTTACTGTCTGCCTTATTAAAGCTAATATGTGCTATAAGTGTTTTCAAAATGCTTTTTTCCAAAAATATCCTTGCAGTTAAGGTGCTGTTAATTCAAAGTACTTATGACTTTTTATCAGAAATGAAGACGACACTGATGAGAACAAAACATGTTTTCACTTGAAATGCAGTTAAACCAACTTGGAGAAACACTGTTTTTCTAAGATGAAAACAGCTGTGTTTATGAAGCTGCTCTAATGGTATTTGAATTTCTCTTATAGAAACATTTGCTTTATTTAAGATATATGATTTTAATTATAATTGACATTTTGGATAACGATAGTTTCATTATAATTTTTTCAGTCAAGTTATTTCTTTAGGGAATCTTTTTTGTAATTCATAGTGAGCTAATTTGATCATGTGTTAATAAAGATTTCACGGAGATTTGTTTTAAAGGTTTTTATGTGAAAAGTCTCCCAACAAAAATTTTATTTCATAATTAGATATGATTTAATCATGATTATGCCAAAATTGTAATCTTTAAAATACCTTATTTTTTAAAATACAAAAATAATTTCTTCACACATTTGTGTAATTTTCTTAAAACACAAAATTTGCAATAATTTCTAAGGTGTAGAAAAAACATTTACTTAAATTGCAGTTTGTTTTTTAATATTCATTTGTATGTTTGGCATTTTATAGATATAATCTATATCTTAGATTACTACATGTTGATGTGACTTGCTGTTTCACCAAAAAAAAAAAAATAAAAGGATGTTTCCATTTCTACACTTAACATTTTTTCCTTTATCTTTCATAATTATGGTCCTTAACACTTAAAGAAACAACATGTTTTCCTGTGTATATGTAATATAAATGCTTATATACAAACAATAGAAGAAATACGCAATTTCCTAAAATAATAACATTTGAGGACGTCATTACCAACAACAACACTGCAAGAAATATTACTGCTGTTAAGAGCTTGATCTCGAAAGTATAAGCTTAAACTCTTCTGTTTGGAAACAGCATGTAATTGGGAGATGAAACTAGAAATTTAAGTACAATAAAACAAATTTAATTAGTTAAGGGGCTATAAAATACCTTAAAATTTTTTTTTAGGCTATGTCTGCATGGGGCAACTAGTTAAATGTTTTGTCTAGATTAATTTATTTTAGTCAATTTAATTTTAATAATCACCTCAACTATGTGTTCTTTTCTTCCTTTAAAATCATCACAGAAGAGGCTGTTTTAAGATCAGGTAGAAGCTGAGAAAATCTCTTTTGAACAAATTTTATTTTTATTCCCATTAAAATTCTTTACTTAATGTTATCCCAAAATTAATTGTCTTAAAAATAGTACATTTAGCCATGAAAAATAGAAAACAAGCCTATCAAAATTGAACACTGGTAATTAACTAAACCTAGAAAATAGACTCATTCATTATCCACCAAAAATTTCAACGTGCCTGCCAGGTAAAACCACTATATTCAATACCATAAAAGTGATAACAATTCCAATAAGAGAAAATTTTCCCTCAAATAACTTATCACATGTTTATGTGTGAGTTCATATGCATTAAATGTCAAGAATGAAGACAGTGCTTTCATGAGGGACATATTAGCAATGTATTCAGACTGGGTCTTTATTTTCTAGGGTTTTCATTGTAAGGCAGAAAGGTTAGACTAAAGAGTAATGTTAACATACTACTTATTTTTTGTACTCTAGACATTTCTATAGGAAATGTGTGGAAATATAACTGTAATTTCGGCAGTTTTTTTCACAGTGTCAGTGAGCAAATAGATGTCATACTCATGGCTATGGAAAGGGGACATTCTCTTTAACAGCCACAGTGCTTCTTACCCAGAAATGCTTGAAGAAGTTTTATAAACCCACATGCTCAAAATATAGTAATGAGGAAATGCTGCTGGTCATGAGAAGGGGAAGATGATCTAAAACATTTAGGATAGGTAATGCCAAAACGATGCCTTGAAAAGTAAAAAAGAATGGCAAAAACAGCTAGTTAGTCAAAGGTCAGTATAGCAAATCCTAACTGGTAAACTTGTCTGAATTTTTACTGTATTCTTCAAGCTATAAACTATGTTTATAAACTCCTTCAAACAAGATTAAATTTTGGAGGCCCTCATTTTCTTAAAAAAGATAGTAAATTCCCACTGTATTAGTTATAGGCTTTGGACAGGATTCTTTCAAACGTGGGACTCTAAAGCTTATGTTTTGTTAATTTCACAGTAATTCCACCTTAGTTTACAAATAGTTTCAAAACATGGAAGGTGTGATTGAAGTCAGGTAAGCCTAATCAAATATGAGTTCTAGAACCCCAGAACGGTGATGTTGAAACACTTCACTTTTATTGGCTATTAATGGCTTTTGTTGGTATGTTAATGGCTTTTATTGATGATCTGAAATTCTGTCTACAGAAACATTGATGTCTGATTGTAATTGACAGTTTAATCAATGTATAAACCAATCTGGATGGTTGAGATCTCAATTCCAACATTTCCTTTACAATTCAGGCTCAACTTATCAAAACTGGGCTCAGTATATTATTATTAATTTTACTTTGCCCTTATAGAGGCTATGGGCTGAGTTAAAGCATACTATGCTTTTGAGCATTCTGAGATTGTTCCAGGAATTTAAAACTTTAGATTACTTTAGTTTCTTGGAATTATTTAATACACACCACAATTTTCCCTGAAAAACACACGTAAGCTAAAATGGGTTTATGGAAATGCTTTGTTTTAATGAGGTTGGGAAACAGAGATAAATTCATCTTGTCATAATCACATAGTAAATCTTGATGAAAGGAACCCTTTTCTAAACTGCATAGCTATAATTCTATTCCAGCTGATTGTAGATTTAAAATATTTTACCCTGCTTTTACATCTCCTAAGGAGTTTCTGTTTGGGTTATTTGTACAGATCAACAGATAAAAACTTACATCCTAGAGCAAAAACAGCATATTTAAACACATCTTTTTTTCCAGGTCCAAAATGCTGCTGTTTCAGGACCATGGACCTCCTTAGGAGCATGTACATATTTCCCTAATGAATCCTTAGGCTGTGATATATTTTTGAGTTAAATTGTTATGACTCATAGAAAAGTTCATTATATCTGCCATGAG